>PVKA01003962.1:62950-104089 GCA_004027165.1 Ctenomys sociabilis | reverse complement strand
CAGTGGGCTTTAGGTCAGGGGATCCGGGGAGGTGTTGGTGAGTGGGTCCTGAGGTTTCAGGCCAGTCACTGGCTTGGAGGTGTTGGGGACAAGGATCCGCGTAGCGCGCGTGGGAAGAAGCCAAAGGCTCTCCCTCAGACTCACCACACTCTCACTGATCTGGGAAGCCTGGTGAGTCCTGTAAATTCGCTCTCGCTGGGCAAGCTTGGCACGGGAACCAGGAGGCTGCTGGAGTCAGCCACTGTCTCAGGCTGGTCTCTGGCTGGGCTGGCGTGGGCGGGATGGAGGAGGATAGCGGAGTGGGCGGCGCTGTCTCCGGCTCGTCTCAGGAGCTGAGCGGGCGCGGGCGGGATGGAGCAGGATGGCGGAGTCGGCCACGCTGTCTCTGGCCAGTCTCAGGGGCTGGGCGGGTGCAGGCGGGATGGAGGAAGATGGTGGAGTCGGCCGCGCTGTCTCTGGCCGGTCCTAAGCAAATTTCAAGCAGGCCACCCAGTTATACAATTTGCTTGGAAGAGAAAATACGCCACATGTATGACTGATTTATGGGTTGCCGCCAATGATCTGCCTCTATGGTCAGGGACTTGGAAAGAAGTTGTCTAGAAAACTGGTGATAAAGATATTCAAGGAAGAGATATATAAATGGACTTCCATATATTGGTAAAAGATATGAAGATTTGTGTCTCCTATGAAAGTACAAAAGTTGTCCACAATAAAAAGAGGGCTGCAATAATCAAGTGAACAGGGTAATTCATTCTATAGATAGCAGTCAAATTCTTTCTTGTGGCAAAATCATGGTTCAGTGGGTTCATGAACAAAACGGCCACTGGAGCAGTGATGGAGGTTCTGCATGGGCTCATGGCATGGCTTCCACTCAACATGGCTGACCCGCTGTAGCCACTGTTGAATGCCCAATCTGCCAGCAACAGAGACCAACACTAAATCCCTGCTATGGCACCATTCCCTACTGATCAGCTTGGTGGCAGGTTAATATGGTGGGATCCCATCTCTGACAGGACTAAGCAAAAAAGGGGATACAAAGGAAGGGCCATTTTGTATTTGTATACACAGAATATCAGGATAAATATACAAGTTACCTCACCTAATTCAACAAGTAGAAAGATTTGTACTAATAGTGTTTGGGCAGGGTATCCTGTCTGCTTCTTGTACTATGGATAACCACTAAGAAGATAACAATGTACAATGTATTAATTATTGAAACTTCCTTTTAAATCAGTTTTGACACTGTCTCCTTTCTATTTGTTTCTCGATAAATTAAAAAAATAAAGTGAAACTAACATTAGAAAAATGATTTTGTAGGATCATTTCCACCATGGAAAGGGTGGCTCTTTGTCCTTACTGAAGTAGACATGTATTTGGGGCATGGATTTGCCCTTGCTGCACATAAAACTACCATCCATATACATCATTTATACCATCTATACACAGTATACTGCCCACCATCATTAGCATTACACATAGCATTGCTTCTAACCAAGAAAAGCACTCCATAACAAACAATTGTGGCAAAGAGTGTTCATTGAATTTATTAGTCTTATCGTGTTATCCACCATCCAGAAGCAGTTGGATTAATAAAATGGCATAATGGCCTTTAAAAGATGTAATTCTAGCATGAGCTACATGCCAGCACCCTACAAAGCTGGGGCAAGGTCAGAGATCAGGTTTCATGTGTTCTGAATCAGCATCCACCACATAATATGGCTTCTCCCATAACCTTGATTCATGGGTCCAGAAATCAAGGGGCAAAATGAGAATGGTGTCACTCACTATTACCCCTGTGACCCATGACAAATTTTTTTCTTCCTGTTCCTGTAACCTTATGCTCTGCTTGCTTGAATGTTTTAGTCTCAGACAAGAAAGGCTTCTGCCAGGAGTCATGAGAATGATTCTATTGAACTGAAATTTAAGATTTCCCCCAGGTAATTTTGGGCTCCTCATGTCTGAGTCCACAAGCTAAAAAGAAGTTACACGTTGGCCAGGGTAATTGATCCAGACTACCTGAAGTAAATTGGGCTACTATTCCACAATGAGGCAAGGAAGAATATGTTTTGAGTACAAGAGATCCCTTAGGGCATCTCATAATATTACCACGGCCTGTTGTTAAGGTCAGTGGAAGACTACAATAACAAGCCCAGCAAGATGAAAAACCACCTAGAACCTTCAGGAATGAAGGTAGGGATAATCCTGTCAGATAAAGAATCCAGTTATACTGAGGTGCTTACTGAATATCAAAGGAACACAGAGTAAGTAGCAAAAGAAAATAGTTGCAAGTACCAGCTACAATGCTAGGACCAGTTACATAAATAATGTTTGTAATTGACTCTTTCCTATTTTCCATATATATATATATACATATCTTAAGCAATAACCTTTGTTTTCCTTCTTGGAAACATCCTGTGGATTGATTCAATATTGATAGCTAAGTATGTTTAAGTTTACACTATAATGTTTAAGTCAGAGTATCAGAAGAGTAAGATTGCCTAACAAAAATCTTCACCTTATATTCCAGTGAGTGAATTAGTGTGTTTCCAGTTGCACACAAAATAGCTGTCCCATGTTAAATACAGTTACAAACTTGCTATGTAGACAGTTATAAATTTTATTTGGATATTAGGCATAGAATATGAAGCTGCGTCTTCTCAAGTGGACAAAGGGGTTGCTCTACCTTGTTCTGACTATAATTGCTCATCACAATATATCAACTTAAATGGATTAAGAACCACTGAATAGATTAATAATGTAAAGTTGTGTGTGTGTGTGTGTGTGTGTGTGTGTGTGTGTGTGTGTGTGTGTATAGATGATTGACATATGGACCACCAAATGTTGGGGGGATCTACCTTGACTGTAGTGGTACCAGTCAATAAGATCATGTGTTCCTCTTCTGGTTAGCTCCAGTCCTCTTCCCTGGCTCCCTCTTCTGCTGCTCTTGCACCAAGACGTCTATCTCCAGGTCTCCCATTTCTGCAGCCAAACAATGCAGACTCACCAACAGCCAAGCTTCTAAGCCTTTGACCTCTGGCTAGTGTTGTGTTCTTGATTCCTCTTTTTCTGATGCTTCCATCTTCTTCTTTGAGCAGCTGCTAGATACTCCACCTCCCAGAACCCAGTTCTGTGGACTCTCCTACTCTGATCCCAAGTCTACCTAAAAAATCCCTTTGCATAATTATACACACACTTTTCTATTTATTCTATTCCTCTAGATAGCACTATATCTTCACATAAATGTATACTTTATTATTTAAAAGTTCTGAATTTCACACAGTTATAAGATGTAATCCAAGACTGGGTATGGTAGTGTGCGCCTATAATCCCAGCTTTTGGAAGGCTGTAAACAGGAAGATCACTACAAATCTGATCTAATAGTGAGACCCTAAACACCCTGTAGACCCTTCCCTGGAGTACAAAAAAGAAAGATGCAATCCTGCTAAGACTTTTATTACTGTATACCAACGTTCTTCTTCCACTTTCAGTAATGTATTCCTTATTTATTTTTAAACGCTTACTAGTAAAGCCAGTAACATTCATATTTCTACTATACAATTAAGGCATTTTCTAATTCACTTCTTAAATTTCCTCCAGATTCTTCATACTGCCAATTACAAAGCCTCTTCCACATTTTGGGGATGTTTTACACATTTAGTGCAAAAATGCATTCTCTAGTTTTCTATTTCTGCTAACAAAATTGCTACAAATTTAATGGATGAGTCAGTGTTTCCATTTGCGGATCAAAGTACCTGACATTCAAAATGTGGGAAGTGAAGTTTGGTTGGCTGTGATTTCTTTTGTTTTTTTCATATTTTTCAAGACTTTTTATTAAGAAACTTAAATTATTACTTTTCAGAAAAAAAGATGTAGCCAAATACATTCATGAACTTTCTCAAACCAAGACTAATAAAAGATAGTACACTAGGATAAGAAAACACATTAGAAGACAACTTCCTATTTCATACAACTTCTAGTTACCTTTTTCCTAGGTAAACAAAGAAAAATAATATCCATTTGTCTTTGTCCTTTTGGATTTTTCAAGGTGAGTTTCATTTACCTGAATGCACACAAAGCTAAGGAAACGGCTTTTGTATTGGCACAGACCAAGGACACGTCTCATAACCAGGAAATCCTGCCTTCTACGGCTTCTGTTGCAGTTTACAGTCCAATGGTTATTAAATGAAAGTCAGACAATATTCAAAATGACACAGATTGACAACAAATAATGGAAACATTTCTCTTTGTGTTATTCTTTCCAAAAGACAAATTTTTAGCATTCTGAAAAATAAAATTATAAATACTAAAGAAATGGAGAGAATGGGGAAAAGGATTATTTCTTATAGTAATAAGTATTTTGGTACACATTTTTTAAAAAAGCACGTTTGGGTACTTTTTTTCTAATAAAACCATACCTGCTTCAGAACTTGTCTGATGATAGCTGCTAACAATACTGTTTGTTATCACTGGAGTGGAGGATCATGAAATTCTTGACTGAGGTGGACTGGGATGTACTGAATTTCCTAAAGCCACACCCAACTGACTGAACATTCGACAGTTCCCGCTAGCCTGAATCTGATTTATTAAACCTGCAAGATGGTGGCTGGGGATAGGGCTGTTTCTTTGAACAAAGTTAGTGTTTGTATTGTGGCCATGCACAGCTTCCCCTCTAAAGGTATGTTCTGTGTCAGTGAATTCTGCAGAGCACTGGAGTTCATGTTGGGATCTGTAAAATGCAACTAGTTAGCAGAGCAAGGCAAAGCAGTATTTGAACCCTGACAACCTGGGGTACTATTGCTACTCAGGTGAGAGCTTTGATAGCTCATAGACCTCAGTAAAAGAGACATAGAACTGAAGAGAAATGAGCCCTGACTCTGCTTTCTTAGCAAGGCAGGTCCAGGCTTAAGAATTGCAGAACTATCCATTTGAGACTGTCTGAGCAAATGCAACACTGTGGTAGGTGGTTGTCTTGTTTGTTTGTTTTCCCATAATGAGTCTTTTTGCTGCAATTCAACTTATCTTTTAGTGCTGCTTGACCACTCTTCCCTTCACCTTTTGGAAGAAGCATGTTGGCAGTAGGAGGGAACATGGTATTTAAAGTGCTATGTCCTTTGGTGTTGCCACAGCTGACAACAGCTCCAGAATTGCTACTGCTGTTACTGTGGTTAGCAGCAAATTTGTTTTGATTTGCTAGTTGTGCTTTGGCTGCCACTGAGAGTAAACTACTTGCTAGAAAGGAGGCAACATTGTGCTAGTTGAAGATCTGATTTAAAGGCATTCCCAGCAAACCAGGCTGACTCTTTACAGAAGCACTTCTGGCAAAAGCACTAGGAAAAGCTGCACTGCTTGGAGTATTTTGTACATTACTCATACGAGCAATTAACGGGTTAGGGAGATCCTTGCACTGACGATGTCCATCAGACTTGGTGGAAGGGCTTGATGTCACTGATGGTCTTGGAAACCCTATTGTTGACCTAGATGGAACCTTAATACCGCTATAGATGGCCTGGGGTCCTATAAGTGGCATCATGAAATTTCCATGATCTGATGATGTGGAAAGTGAGCATGATCTTTGGGGTGATGCCTCAATCCTTCCAATTCCAGTCCCCGTCATGTACACTGGGGATGTCACTGGAGAAGAGAACAGAGAGTCTGAAGCTTAATGTTGAACCTTTTGTTCATGACTCCCATGATTCATCTGACCAGGTTTCACAGTTGGCAAAGGGAGGTTACTTGGCAGACACAACAGCAGGAGGCATGCTTCCATTCAGCGCAGGTACATGAGGGGGGACATGGTTGGATTAATGATAATGGGTTCTGATTTACTTGGAAGAAGGTCAACAGTGCCAAGTGGATCTTTCTCAGATGTTAATGGCTTTTTCGGAAGAGCACAAGAAGATGGAGGAGGGTGAGGTGGGCCTTGGCATGCTTTGTGGTGGAACAATGCTCACAGCATTTTCATATTAGTTGAAAAAGCATTTTTTTATATTCAATAATTTTATTGAGAAACAAACAGCAGTGAGACAATTTCACAACCAATTACTAGCACATTTTCAATAATGAATACATTGCATATTATTGTCTTAGTAGTTATTTATTGTACAAGTTGCAGACATGATATCCTGTCACAAACACTACTAGAACAAACCTCTGTATTCATTGAATTAAGAAGATGGAGCTTCTATCCTATTTTGGTGTATCTATCCTATTTTGAGTATGCAGATACAAAATGATCATTCATTTCTATCCCACTTTTTTGGTTAATTTTTTCAGAGAAGTACATTCAATTGTCGTTTAAATACTGTAGGTGCGTGAATTCAGCAAAATATCCCAATATAGTCCAGTAGTCCATAATAGTAGTCGGTTTTCCATAAGACTGGCAATGTCTGACGTTGTCGACTTGAGCTTTTTGCAGCTCAGCATATGAATATGGTTTTACTTTTTATACTTCATTTTCATACATTTCTGCTGGAAGGTTAAGACCAAGATAAAGCAAGGCCTATGTAACAAGAAATGTAACTTTTGCATCTGAAAAGGTCAGTCAAATCCCCTCAGGGTTTAACCTGAAACCCTGTACTGCAGTTTGTAAATCCCCACACAGTGGTTTTGTTTGTTTTTTTGGTTTTTTTTTTTTTTTTTTTCATTACTGGACTCTTTGTAGTCAAGGTTGGGGAAAGATGTGTATTAGTCCTTTCAGCCATTGCACAGGATGACTGTCCAGGAGAACCACGTAGCATTACTGAATGTGGAGAAAGAGGAGTCCTATTCAGGTGAACAGGACTAGAATTGGGAGCTCCATGAAAACCAGGATTATTTCTTATGAAAACATCTGGGCTTCCAAGTGGGTTAGTCCTTGGAAAGAATGAGCCATCTCCATAAATCTGGGAATCTGATGATGCTGAGCTGAGCAGGCCTCCATGGCTGCCATGGAATGGAGATTTCTGCCCATGTTCACTGCTGCTCAATCTCTACTGAGGATAGACAGGGTGGAGTTCTTGTTTCTAACTTCCAGACAGTTCTTGTACATATAATCTCCCCATAGCATTGGATAATCCAATCATTAACTTGAAAAGATTCTTACATTCAGGCATTACAGAATTAGTAATTCCTTCATGAGACTTATTTCTTACTGATCTTGGAGTTGCTGCTCATGAAGGTACTACTAGAGTTGTACTTTTTATTCCTTTTCTGGGACTAGTGAGCACTAGAGAAAGATGTGGGGCTTCCATGCCTTCATGAAGTGTGGCCAATGTGATGATTTCTCTTTTATGTATGCATAGTTTGGGGACATCATCATCGGCCTTGACATCTTCTGCCATTCTCTGCTCCACAGCTGTTCCAGGATCAAAATTAAATACCCTGGGAAGAACAAAAGGACACTCCAAGCTGCACTTGCATGTTATTTCAGTAAGCAGGTATGTTTTAACCTGCTCCAACCAAGATAACAAAGATCCACTAGGATTGATATAAAGAACTACATCTTGATCGGCATAGCACTGACAAGGTTAGCTACAGTTTCTGAGGGTTCAGTTCTAAGTCAGCTGGCTACAAGGTGGAAACACCAAGGTGGAAGGGTATGGCCAAGAGCAGCTGCTCAACCTAAGTCAGCCAAGAAGTGCAGCATGATGAGTGCAGGAAGCAATAGACCACCCATAGCCATGCCCCACGGAGACCCACTTCCAACTAGACTCCACTTCCCAACACCACATTCAGCTATAAACATGAGTGTTAGAATCCACTGATGCATGCCAGGCCACCATGATCCAATCACTTCTTCAAGAACCCCATCGTCTCCTTAAATTGTCAAACAGGATTAACTGACCCATTTAGTGATGGAACATGAATTCCTTACCTTACATTTTTGTTTGTCAGAATTCTGATACCACCTTCACGAGGATAAAGCAATGTATGAGAAGGGCTAGTGGCCTTTCTTGAGGCTTTAGTGGAGAGTTTGTTCTGTGATTTTCCTCTTATCCTTTTATTCCTTGGCCCATGGGGTCTTTCCTCTAACTACAGAGTCAGCAATAGGCTTTAGGTAATTCTCATACTGCATCACTCTTCCTTGTTGTGATAGTACATCTCCTTTTCTGACTGAGTCTTCTGTACTGAAGTACCTTGGTGATTTGAGTGGACTCACCCAGATAATCCAGGGCAGTTTCAGATTATAGGCACTCTAGTTTCATCTGCCACCTTAATTTTTCCTTGTCATGTAATCTAATGTATTTTCAGCTTCCAGGGTTAAGATATATACACCTTAGGGAGCATTATTCCACCCCTCATAGCTTCAATTCCATTAGATCTCAAGCCACTAATGCCTCAGTTTTCTAACCCAATCTATGAATAAACTAGAACATTTTAAATTAGAGATTAATGGATTCAAAGAATTATTTCTACCTTTTTCTCTTCTCTCAACTCAGTTCTGTTTTCCTGGAACATGTAACCTTTGTTGAGACACTTCTCATTTAAAAAACAACAACTGTGTGCATGACCATATGCCCCCATGTGTGCGATGCAGTTAGGGAACATTTAGAAAGAATTACAAAGCTAAGTCTTGGCTAGCAATCAGTACCACAATTCTGATCAACTGGATTTCTTGAAACATCCCTTCTCAATCAGTGTTGCATCTAGTATGTTTGAATATCAATGTTTATAATTATCCAAGTCTTTTTCTCTAAAGATTGATAGTGTCCTTACAATTTTTGTCCCTATAACTTTTCCCTATCTTCATATAGAAATGTTTAGCACTTAGTGTAATTTTTGCCAGGTTAAAAATCAACAAAATTCTAGTCCTCTTTAATTCTACATTGATTGAAACATTTAAAAATACATGAGTTGCCATGGACTTTTAAAAGGTAGTAATGACAGGTTTGCAAATTAACTTTAGTACATAACTCCATACATTATAGTGAGCTAGTCTTGAATAATCAGCAGAAACCAAATTTGGAACACACATGCTTGTGACTTAGCCATGATTTTCCATTCATTCCCAACAAATGCAATTTTGTTTATGGTTTCCAACACAGCATGCTGTGAACTGAGTTGGTTATTTTAATATGATGATTCTAGGAAAGAATCATAACACTAATCATACACTTGAGTAATATATTGAGCACATTATGTGACCCGGAAGTTGTATCTTAATTCTCAAGGCCTTAAGAAAGAAAGCAGCCAAGTGTCATGATATACAACTTTAATTCCAGCACTTAAGAGGCTGAGACAGAAGAATCAACACAAATTCAAGGCCATCCCAGGTTACCTAGTGAGTTGAAAGTCATCTTGCAAAACATGAAAAGACCCTGTCTCAAAATAATTTTTAAAAATGATGCATAAATACCTGTTCCATGTTATGCCTAAGATGATTGATACTTAGATAGATAGGGTAAATGAAATGCATATGTTGCAGAGTAATAATAAGCTTCTCTTCTGGAGGGTTAACAACCTAAGTTTGCAGATTAAAAAATTAGAGAAAAGGAAGGGCTGCAAGTTTAGCCAAAATTTTGGCCCTAGCTTTTCAAGGTCAGTGAAGACGTAGAACATAGGAGAAACTGTACTGTAACATCATGGAACTTAGTTGTGTCCCAAATGTTCTCATCAAGGAGATTATGGGGCCACAGAGGAAAATGATCATGCTGTAGAGTGTGCCTAAGAAGAGTTACATTGAGAGAAAACATTCTCTCAGGCTTTCAAAGGGAGAAAATTGGTCAAGCAATGGCCATGACGCATCCACAAGGCTGACACTGACAAAGGATCTACAAAGTGCAGTACAGGATTACAGGATAAACCCTGAGGGTACGTCACTGACTTTATCAGATACAAAAGTTACATTTCTTGTTATATGAGTCTCGCTTTATCTTGGTCTTAACCATCTAACAGAAAAGTATAAAAGCGAGGTATATAAAGTAAAGCCATATTAATATGCTGAGCGGTGAAGGGTTCAAGTCAACAACTTCTGCGGATAACCCACTACTATTGTGGACTGCTGCACTGTGTTGGATTGTTTTGCTGAATTCATGTACCTATAGTATTTAGATGCCAATGGAATACCCATCTCTGACAGAACAAAACAAAAAAAGGGGGATACAAAGGAAGGACCATTTTGTATTTGTATATACAGAATAGGATAAATATACAGCTACTCTCACTTAATTCAATGAGTAGAAGGATTTGTACCAATAGTGTTTGGGCAGGATATCCTGTCTGCTTCTTACACTATGGATAACTGCTAAAAAGATAACAATGTAGATCCGGTTCTCCCACCGCCCCCGCCATGGGTTCCAGCAGCTCTGGCAGTGGAACAGCAGCAGTCGAGCTGCGTAGCTCCGCGAGGTGCCCTGACCCGCAGCTCCCGCACGCTCCCCCGCGCAGCCAAGATGCCCAAGAGGAAAGGTCAGCTCGGAGGGCCGAAGAGGCAGCGAAGGAGGAGCCGAAGAAGAGATAAGTGAGGTTGACGGCTAAACCTGTTCCAACTGAAGTGGAAACGAAGCCAGAAAAGGCAGCGGGAAAGGATAAATCTTCGGACAAAACAGTGCAAGCAAAAGGGAAAAGGGGATCGAAGGGAAAACAGGCTGAAGGAGCTAATCAAGAAACCAAGGAAGATTTACCTGCGGAGAATGGAGAAACTAAAACTGAGGAGAGTGCGGCTTCTGATGAAGCAGAACAGACAGAAGCCAAGTCTGATTAATCACACACCATGGGGCCAGGGAGATGGCTCAGTGGAATAAGCACTTCCCTGGCAAGTGCAAGGGCCTGAGTTCAATCCCTGGTTCCACCAAAAAAAAAAAAAAAAAATCACACACCGTGTCTTACCAGTGCGCCCTGTCTCCCTTCTTATACAATCCAGAGGAATATTTTATCAACTATTTTGTAAATGCAAATTTTTTAGTAGCTCTAGAAACATTTTTAAAGAAAGAGGGAATCCCACCTCATCTCATTTTTTAAGTGTAAATGATTTTTTAGAGGTGAAATCACCTGGTTGTTTATTTTTTTGGTACAACCAGAAATAGTGGGATATTGAATTACGGCAGGCTTTGACTGTCTTGGGGTCAGCTTAACATTCCATAGGTGGGGTTAGTTTTCCATCCTGCAATACAAAGCATACTAAATGGCAATTTGGAATTACAGTCCTGCATTTAATATGTGTTGGATACTTTAACTGACTTCTATTCCCATGTTTTTAGTAGAATTGTTTCCTAAAGAAAACTACATCCTAATTGTTGCCCTGTCTGAACTGTGTGCACTCTGTAACATCTTTGGTAGTGGTAGGTAGTCTGGTTTGCCTCATTTTGTTAATGTGCTGTGAAAGATCAAAAATATGTAGTGTGTGTGGCACAAAATTGTGAATTGGTGGGACTTAAGTAACATTTTGTCAGCATTTGAAGATACGAGGTACTTAATTCTCTTACAGAAAATTTGACTCTAAATTTGAAGCTGGAAAGACACTAGAACAACTGAAAAACAACAAATGGCTTTTTCTGGTATGTGTGTTAAGAATTGTGTACAAAGTGAATCATGTGCACTGATCCTCAACACAACCAATAAAATCTCAAATATTGAAGACAAAAAAGATAACAATGTACAATGTATTAATTATTGAAACTGTCCTGTTAATCAAAATACAATAAAAACTATGAAAAAATGATGCACTCTTTTCAGCTATATTTCATGGTTTAGATATCTTCCGCACAGGACATGGCACTGGGCTGCACTCCTATCTCTTGGCTTCTAATCCAATCGTTCCTCAAACAAATTTGCAGCATATAATTTAAGCACCTTTTTGAAGTCTCACCAGTGTGTAGAAAAATAAGGCCACATTTATTATACAATCTTGTATTTTCCATGAACCTCTCAATGAAAGGTTTAGGAGGATTAAGACCTGCTAAATTGCAGCTAGCTGCTATCAGAAGATTTTCACTGATGCACCCAGATTAATGAAGTGTAATATTATTTTGACTTTATGATCACATGCATTTACATTTCTGCAACAGAGGTTCTGTCTATGTATTTTTACCCTGACTCTCTTGTTAGCTCATTGATTTGTTTTGATTATGGATGGCAATTTCTCTTTTGCATTGAAATCAAGAAAGAGCCCTGAAGAGTTAACAACACAGATATTTAATCTTGGGAGTTTGAGAAAATGATTATAAGTCCTACTCTTGAGTATCCTTGTTTTTCATTGCTCCTCAATTCCTATTCATCTGATTTATCACAAATCGTATACTGCAGTTTTACTTCTTCCGAGACTGGAAGGAGGAGAAGACCTTTATAAATTCTTACTGCTATACAGCCACTAGTAAGGAAAATGTCTTAGACCCAAAACATTCTTTCAAAAATAAATGTCTACTCCCTAGCCATAAAATTTTGAGTACTGCATGAGATAGTAGATTTGCTCCTCTCTTAAAACATCAAAGCCCAGAGCCGGGGAGATGGCTCAGTGGAATAAGCACTTCCCTGGCAAGTGAAAGGGCCTAAGTTTAATCTCTGGTTCCACCAAAAAAAAGCATTAAATCCCCCAAGTTAATTATTTTGCTTTGTAAGGTGTTGTTTAGGAGCTTTAGAATTGCCTCATTAATTTTAGCCAATATGTATTTTCCATAAAAAACTTAATAAGTATCTAGAAACCAGAAATTTGAGCCAAGCCAGGAAATTACCTTTTGATGATCTTCAAAACAGCGGATTATGGATTTTTCCCTTGAACAAAAATGTATATGAGAAAAATCTGTGCTGTGCTACTTAAAATATAGTTCCATGTATCCCAGAGAAGATATCTACCACAATTTAGTTAGTTCATAAATGCTACTGAGGTATAAACTGACAGATATGAGCTAGCTAAAATATACTTTACTTGTTGACAAACAAATATAGTTAGTTATTTACTCAATTATGTTGCCATATTAATCACTATTAATTATAAAATCCAAGACTATGAGTTTGGAATTGCACATTCATGGAAATTGACAGCGCCAATTATCAACTGACCTCAAGGTCAAAGGTAGAAAGCAAAGTACATCAAAGGACTTGTCTATCAAATAGATTTCCAGTTCCTCAGCAGAAGACAGGACTACACCTATAATGGGGGAAGAGTACTAGTTAGTTAACTGGATGCTTTCCTGATTTACAATAATAAAATGAGAAAATTGTCTAACTGACAAGCAGGCGAAACCACTGATAATGAATTATTTTATGAAGCACTCTTACTGAACATTTATTCTGTACAAGGACCCACAATGGGTGTTAGTGAAGATGGAGACAATGCAAATCAATAAATTAATCCTTACAGTCCCCATAACTTTAGTTCAAGGTAAGAGAAACTGCTTACTATGCCAGTGATGTACAGACTTTATGACATGAGCCTAAATCAAAGTACTGAAACAGTAAGAGCAAGAAGTTACAGGAATCATAGAAGAGAAGGTGCAGGCTCCCAAAAAGGCTAATTTCAAACCTCAATCCAAGAGTTGCACATGGGGTGCAACTCCCCAAAGTTGAATTCACTGTAATAATAAAATTCAATTCTAGCAAGAGAATGGTGAGGTAAGTACTATTATAAATGGCAGTGGAAATGTAAATTCATTAAGATAACATTAAAACCATTTATGGGTAACTGTTGAGCAACCTATGTTGAGATTCTTGACAGCTCACACTCTAGGAGTTTGTATTTCCTCTTCTCAGAATATAGCCTCATGAAATCTACAAAAATGGGCAGAGATTTATGTGAAAATCGATTTGAAATCATTGCAGCACCATTTATGGTATGGAAAAATTGGAAATAACATTAATAGCAAACAATCAAGAAAGGTTAACTAAATTATAGTATATTCATTTAATTACTAAAATGCATTGAAATTACTTAATAAGATGTGCTTTACAATCAATCAATGAAATGAATCAATAAAAACACTGGAAATATTACATTAAATTAAAAAGTAGAATGCAGAAGTTACACATTTAGCATGACCCCCACTTCCCAAAGCCCACACTGAATGAAAACTGCATGAAAGTGTGAAGAGTTGCTGTTTTACACTGTGTTCTTAGACACAGACCTTGCCACACAGAGATCTTTAGAAAGACTTTCTGAGACTCATTGCATGGAAGAGAGAGAAACGGGTTTCAACAAGGGAGAAGCAAGCCTACATCCTCCTGCACAGTGGCTGTCTCTGCCATTCCCAGGGGATTCTGCAACTGGGAAGTTCTCTCAGAGTCAAACCTGTTGTGTGAATGTCTCACGCAGCCTTTGGCTGTAGCTGCCCACTGCAGGCGGTGCGTGATGGACTGAATGTCTATGCTTGCTCCAAAATTCATATGTTCAATGGAAAGAAAGCCTGGGATGAGGACTAGGACAAAAGAAAGAAGGAAAAAGGTATATTTAAGTAAATATACAGTATAGATTAGATTACACTGCTGATTTCTGCTGCTCTTTTGAAAAGGGCAGTTAATGCTTATTTTTTATTCTTATTTTTCTTTTGAATTTATTATATTTTTTGTTGTTTTGTTTTGCTTTTTTCTTTAAGCCAGTCTCATATGCCTATATCTGGTAACCTCAGTAATTTCAAGATAACATCATACATACAGCAACAATTGTTGAATTTCTGTTACTTTGTTGAGTGAAATTTTGTATCATTTCTAATGCTGTTGTTTTCTATTACCACTTGTACTCTTTAAAAAACAAACATATTAAGAATTAAAGTAAATTCATATGTTCAAGCTATAATCCCCAAGATGATACTTCTAGGAGGTAAGGCTTCGGGAGGTAATGAGGTCAACAAGGCAAATCTTTCATACATGGAACTGATCCCACTATAAACAAATCAGAATCTGGTTCATCAGAAATCTAGTTCAACCTTTCCACCATATGGACACACAAAAGAAGTTAGCGATCTGAGATTTAGATCCTACAGTTTGGATATGGTTTGAAAGTGTCCCCCAAAACTGCATGTGCTAAAAACGTGTGGCAACGGGGAAGGTGTGGGGCCTGTAAGAGATGCAGTCCAGAAGAAACTTCAGAGCTCACTGAGGGAGCTTCTCTTGGAAGTGCCTAAGATAGCTGTCCTGGAACTCCAGGGCTTGGCTGAGAATGAGTGAACTCAACTGCTGTGTCAACCTCTGGCTCCCTGTCTGGTGATATGATCCCCACAGCCTGTGTAGAGTCCTAGAGGTGCGATCCTACAAGCCATGAGATCCAGACTAGAGCTGAGTTGAAGCCAGCATCATGATTTGGTTCCTCTGAACTAAGGAACCTTTTCTTCTTGACAAAGTTAGTTTGCCAAAGGTGTTTTGTGACAGCAATGCAAAAGGAACTAAAATATCAGAAGAAGGTCTTCGTCACATTCCAAACCTACTGGCATACTGCTCTCAGAATTTCCAGCCCTTGAATTCAAGCAATAGATTACTGTTTATAAGTCACTTAGTTGATGGTATTTTGATACTTTTATAACAAAACCTGCACATTTTCTTTATCTTTTAGTTTTTCCAAAATTGAAAATATAAAGTTTTTCTGCTAAGTAGAAATAAACAAATAGACATAATATCTGAGCCCTTTTCCCCCACTTTTCTTAGTCACAGAATAGAGAAGGAAGTACAATGGAACAGCAAGGAACAGAGAACTGGGACAGGAAGGTGGGAAGATAAATTTTCTCTATGCTGAAAAATCCATTCAGCAGAGACACAAGCACAGGGCCATGCAGGACAAGGAAACTAAGGCGCAGCAGAGAGGAGCTCTGCTGGGGACACAGTCTTGAGTCCTCTTCTCTTCCCTTGGCCTATGCTAGCCTGAATGCTTCGTTTGAAATACTGGCCCCTGGGAGCCACTCCCCAGATTTCACTTAAAGGAGTATTTGAGGCACAGCCCTTCTTCCTTTGACAGATCAGAAAAGAAACAGTGGTAATTTTGCCTTCTGCCATTGTACATGTGTGCATTTTTAAAGAAAAAGGAATCAAGAGAAGAGAGTACAGTGTAACTTTGCTGAAGTAATTTCCTGCAGCCAAGCATCCTTTCCAGGGAAGGGTAAAGCAGTGAGCTGCAGGAAGCACATTCTCAATGGCCAGGGCACAACACATGGCCCTGAAGAAGGGATCTGGGCACCTTACTACAACGTATATGACAAGTGGTTCCCTTTAATGACAGGGAGCCACATGGGGTTTCCGTTTTGTCCTATGCTCTTGTTTTAAAAATACATTTAGGTATAGATTTAGTTTCAGTAGATGTACTTATGCAACTAGAAAAATCAGAAAATGATCCTTGAACTATAACCAAAAAAAGCCCAAGAGCCAGAAATGTACCTCAGCTACATAAGCACCGGCAAGTACAAGGTCCGGAGTGCAATTCCTGGTGCCCAATCCAACAACTCTTAAAAAAAATACTAAAGTAATGAAGGTTTTAGGTTTTGAGCTCTTATTTGAGCCTCCCTCATTCTGTGAAAGAAGGGATAAGAAAGAATCAGCTTTTGTCTTTATTAGACACTATGATTATTACAGGGCAAAAATTGCTTTCTTTCTTTGTAATGACAGGAATGGTACTTTTTGGGAAATGAGTGAGATTTTTATAAGGATGTGATTTTAATAACTAAATGCTAGTTTTGGATGTCCCTGTGAAGCTTTAGCCACTTTCAGTTACATTGATCAGTTAGTTATCTATTGAGGATAGTGGCCAATGGACGGGAGCGCATATGGATTTAGGGTGCTCTGTCTCACTTAAATATCTCAACCACAAACTCCTCTCCCTGTTGTTTCCCACAAACAGTTATGGCCCAAACAATATTACCTTTCACTGGACTTCTAAGGCACTTAGGGCACAGATTCTTGTAGCTGGTGCTAAACAAAGACACATCGGCAATCTGACAAGACAAGGAACCTATAGAGACAAATACAGGGAAATAAATGTATTCTTGTTCTACCTGATTTGCTGAAAAGAAAAATAGCTGTGGTAGAGGAGAGGAAATACATTGCTTCCCAACTTGAAGTTTTTAGACAAGTGAGAAGCATTGAACAGTTCTGAATCAAGAAGAATGAGCACAATTACAGTGTTAGTTACAACCTTTTCAGTCTTCTTGAATAACAGTTGCCCTATAGGAGCATGTGGAAATAACACAAGGAGAAAGCCCCTCTGGGGAGGGCATGCCAAAGCACCCAAGATGGTTTGTGACTGAGATATATCCTTCCTTGCACAAGACCCTCATCCACCCCATTTTAAAGAGTTTATAGGGGGCTGTGGTGCATGAACCCAAGCTCTCATGCATGCTAAGCAAGAACTCTATCACTGAGCTACACTCTCATCTTATGTATTTATGTGCTGATGTATTTATTTTTAAACAATGTTTTCTTCCTTTTCATTAAACCAACACTTTCGTCCATTTTTGAACTAAAGAAAATATATTATTTCTGAATTTAAACACAAGGCTAAGAAAAATGAAGATCAAGAAGCAAGCACCCTTCTAGTGCTTTTGAGAAGACCAATTCCTAGACTTAACTAAAGAGTTAGGGACAAACAGACAGGCAGGAGGAATGTGGAACATTTGTTGATATTTATTTAAATCATTTAAAACTCGTGTGTCTACATAAAGAAGCAAATCTCAGAATCAAACATGACAATTGCAACAATTTATAACCTAAACAAAATTATCTTGTACCATAGATATCCTGAGCAGCAAAAATGATAATTGCTATTTTTATGTGGCTTTCTCTTTCAGAGCTCTTTTCTTTTTATTAATTTTATTGAGAAAAAAATTGCAATGAGACAGTTTCAAAACAGGTTGGCAGGAGAGTCACAACAATTAATGCATTGCATATTTTTGCCTTTGTAGTAGTCATTAATAGCACAAAATGCAGACATGATATCCTGTCCAAACACTAAAAGTACAAATTTTTCTTCTTATTGAATTAAGACAAAGTAGCAGCACAATTTGTGATAGAAAATCTTAGAAACAACCAAGATGTCCATCACACGAGGAATGGTTGAAAAAGATGTGGTATTTCTATATAATGAAGTATTACTCAGATATTAAGAATGGTAAGCTTGAAGCATTTATATTGAAGTGGATGCCACTTGAACATAAATGAAATAAACCAGACACACATGTGTAAATATCGTATAGTCTCCCTAGTATAAAAAGTGAAAACAAGAAATACACATAGAAATGTACAACAACAACTAAAAACAATTGAGTCAGATAGGGCAAAGTGAATGTCATATGCTGCAGGATACTAATCAGCTTTTCTCCTACATGGTTAACAACCTAAGTTCACAGATGAAAATTGGAGAAATAGAAGAGCCACAAGGCCAGCCAACATTTTGGCCCTAGCCTTTAAAGGTCAGCGAAGACTCAGGACATAGGAGAACCTGTACTGTAACATCATGAAACTCAGTTGAGCCCCAAATTTTCTGAACAAGGAGACTCTGGAGCCATAGAGGAAAGAGACTGAAGTTCTATAGTGTGCCTGGAGAGAGTCACACGAAGAGAAAACTTTCTCTCAGGCTCTCACAGAGAGCAAACTGGTCAAGCATTGTCCATTACTCATCCACATAGATGACACAGACAAAGAATCTACAGAATAAGGTAGAGGATTATAAGATAAACCCTAAGGGGCCTTCACTGACCTAATCAGAAACAAAAACTACGTCTTTTGGTATATAGGTCTTGCTCTATGTCGGTCTTTACCATCCAGCAGAAAAATATAAAAATGAGGTATACACCACGGGGCCATAATAACAAGTTGAGGTGTAAATGGCTATAGTTGACAACTTCTTCAGATAACTCACTATTGTTGTGGAATGCTGGGCTGTGTTGGATTGTGTCATTGAGTTCAGGCACCTAAATTGGTTTAATGATAATGGAGTGCCCATCTTTTACAGCTGTAGACAAAGGAAGGGGTATAGAAAGGAAGAATCATGATGTGTGAGTATGTACAGTACAGTTGGGAAAGATAACGCTGTGCTTCTACATAATTCTATGAGAGGCAAGATTTGCACTAATGGTGGTTGGACAGGATATTATGTCGGCTTCTAGTACTATGGACAGCCACTAGGAAAATAACAAGGTAGAAAGTATTAATTACTGAATCTTTGATATAATTCAGATATAAAAAATAAGATACATAAACAGCTATACTCTCTTAATTTACTGATGAGACATCTGCTATAATAATGTCTGTAAGTGTAATATCATGTATGTACCTTATATGATACCAAAACATTATGAAAACAGTTTGCAATGTATTAATTTATCAAATCTGTCCTGTTAAGGCATCTTAAAACTGTCTCATTGATGTTTGTACTTCAATAAAATAAAAAGTAAATCAATAAATAAATTTTAAAAAAATAAAAAAGAGAGAAAGTAGCTACATATCTATCCTATTTTGTATATATAGATATAAAATGCTCCTTCATTTATATCTGCTTTTTTGTTTCATTTTGTCAGAGATGGGTATTCCATTACCATCCAAATATTGTAGATGCTTGAATTAAGCAAAATATTCCAATATAGTCCACTAGTCCAGAATAGTAGTGGGTTATCCGCAGAACTGGTAATGTCAGAAGCTGTTGACTTGAGCCTTTCACAGCTCAGCATATTAACATGCTTTCACTTTTCATACCCATTTCTACACTTTTCTGCTGGATGGTTAAGGGCAAGATAAAGCAAGACGTATATAAAAAGAAATGTAACTTTTGTATCTGACAAGGTCAGTCAAGTCCCCTCATTTCCATTTTTGAGTACCCAAAAAGAAGAAATAAGATAGAAAACATCGTACATACAAAAAAAAAACATTTTGAAGTGTGCCTCATGATATTTTTTTGGTCCCTGTTTCTAAGAGCAAGTGTTCTATGTATGACGGATTTCCACTGATCTTATCTCCAAGGAAAAGAAGCCGCAGCATAGCTCAGGTGGCTTCCTTTCCTTTCATTGCAGAGGAAAGTGGGCATCTTGCAACAGTGATGGCCAAGCAGTGAGAGTGAAGAGCTGCCTGCTCTTCAGTGACAGACCACCTCTATAACCTACTGAATGCTGCCTAACCTGCATCCTTTGTGCTAAAGATCTGCCACCCACAATGACTAAGGTTAACCCTGCTTGAAAATCTTTTTCTTCCTCCTTTAGATGGAGCTTTGAGGCTGTCCTTCTTCAGAAGACTGTTATATTGTGGCATATGGAGTAACCTTTTCTAAAATGTCACACAAACAAAAAGGAGAAATTTTCAATATTCTCTAACTCTCCTATGCTGTCAGATGCTTATCAAGAAACCATCAACCAGGTGGGAAATAGCAACTCACTAATCCTGATTCTTACCAGCAGGTGGGATAGAGGGAGAGGAATCAGGTCACTGAAAACTCATCTTCAGGACCCTAGATGGTCTTCCAAAGTGTTTTAAGTCACTTAGGGAGATTTAGCATTGCATGTGACTGCATACCATACTCTCTTTTGATTTCTCAAACATTTTGACCATGATATTTAGATGCCTTGTGTGGTGAAACAAAGTAATGTAGCCTGGAGGAAGAAAAAGATCCAAAAGCAGTTTCAGCATAAGGACAATCTCATTCTGGGAGAAAGAGAAGCATGGACTGCGATGACAAGCTCCTAAAGTACACGATCAAAAACTCAGTCGGTAGCAACTTGTTAATTTTCAGCAAAAGATCTTAAGAAGTGGAATGTTTGATGAGATTGACTCTATTAACTTAGTATTCAATAGGCATAATCTGAAAAACATTGTAACACCCAATAGTCAGAATATCCAAAAAGTTAATTTTGGTAAATCGCAAGTGTTAAGCTAACACTAAATTTTATTTACAACCAAACAATATTTATGGATCAGATCATTAAAAATGCTCACTTATGATGTCAGCCTGGATAAATCTTTTTAATTCAAATTAGATAGCAACAAGGTCAGAGGACTCAGCTCTATGGGGGCTGAGCAGATTCCAGGGAGAAGATTGAGCTAGCAGCTTGCATTTCTACATGATTTATAGCTTCCGAGCATCTTTCTGGAGAAAACAGGGCACAGCAGCACAGCGCCAATCTGTTAGCCAGTTGGTCCGGGTCAGACAGCAGTGGACTTAAGCCTCACTTCTGCCACTACGCTCAAGACAGCTGGCTTATCAGCACCATGCTTCCTGGCACACAACCTCTCCGCACTTCCTGGCCTCCCCGGACATAAAGTGTAGCCATAACTACTTTCTGGCCAGCGAAGTACAAACATAAACACTCTGGAGCTGGACCTTGCCCATAAACTCCTAAAATTATTTATCTTTTTTTTTCTTTCTGCCTACTTGACCTTGGGGGCCATATGCTAAAGAACAAAACTTGTTAAAAAGGCCATATGTTAAAAAGCATGACATAAAAAAGGACTAAATTTTGGATTCTTGCTTTGAGGAGAGTTTCTCAGCAATTAAGATTGCTCATTTTTAAGTTTGGTGTGAGGACCGATATTCCATTATGCTAAACCACAAGGAGCTCTGGGTTTCTGATTTATAGTTCACATCACTGTAACCGATATAACTAATTTTGATTGAATTATTAATTTCCCTATGTGCTTCAATGATCTCCTCTGTAAAATAGGCATATTTCTATTTTACTTTCAAAAGCTTGCCGGGAGGATGTATGTTGAGTATTAACATGGTGCTTGGCATGCAGCAAGTGCAAGCAAATGCAGGAGTTATGAAGCACTCTTTCTGGGTCCTTAATTTTTTTTTTACTATGCTAAACATTTGACATATCACCTCATTTAACCCTCAAAATAAAATTGCAATGCAGGCATTTTAACTCCTACCATGTCTATAATAAAACGTGTGATAATTGAAAAATTGTATTTTCTGCATGTCCAATACTATTCCAAACACTTTTTGTATACCAATAGCAGAATAACGACAAGTATGTATGGCTGTTATCTCTATATTCCAGATGAGGAAACAGAGATACTGAGTTTGATTTTCATCCCCAAGCTCACAGAGCTACCAAATGGCAGAACCAAGGCAAAAAGAGGGGAAGTTGGCTCCTTAGCGCTTGCCCTTCCCCAGTGCTGGTCGCTGAGGAGACTGAAAGTTGTCAACATCAAATACAGAAGATACGAGGCAGGACTACCCATGGCCTTGGAGTCAGAGGTGACTGAATTGGGCTTAGTTCATCCTAACTGAGAGCTCTGAGCTCCGGAAAATGACCTTAAGTGCCTTCCCATGGAACTAAACCTGTGCTGCTCAGCGCCCATCCTGCAGGTCAGGCTAGTACAACAAAACATTGGTGGTATTTACCAATGGCTATGTAATCCTGCCAGCTCACAAAATTCTGGTACTACAAACAGCCTTGCTGTCATCTTAAATGTTCCAGATTTTCAGACATTCTTGCAGACCTGGGTACTTGGAGAGCATTTGCCAAGGTCTTCAGTTTCAGTCAATCACTGTGGCTGGCAGCTCTCGTTGACACACAGGCTGCTGAGGAATCACTCGCTCAACAGGACCTGACTCACAGACTCAAGGAGACCAGACTTTCACCTTTTGTGTCTCTCTCATTAGTCCTAAGATGAGTCATCACCAAACTCTTGGTTCCTGGCTTTCTGGGGAAGATTCTAGAACATTAGCAATGCTTAATAATTTAAGGGCAAAAGTTACATGGGCTGTGAATGCACCCAATTAGCTAGATTTAATTTTTCTCATGAGGACTATTGCCAAAGTAGTGAATCTGTTTGCTATAACAGGTTTTGGATAAAAGGTCCATTTCACCAATAAATATTTTTGCTTTTACATAGGCAGAGAAAGTTTTCTTCCACACAACATTGCATTTAAATTACCCATTGGATGTTCCAGAATGACTGACTCATTGTCTAAAACATATGACTGAGTTTTATCATTTTAAGGATGAGTTCATTATCCCCTTCCCGCTCAGTCTAAATGATAAAAATAGTACAAAGAATAAGAAGTGCTGAAATACACCACTATATTTTTCTTCTCTTGAGAAATCCTCTGCAAAATCACCCCATTAGTCCTCCCAGATTTACACAGCAAGAGCTATTACTCTATAATCAATTAAAATTATTATCAAATGCTAATTTAGACAAATAATGGCCTCAGAAACCTTGTAGGTCACATAAATGCTATTCATTAAAGCTGTACAAAAATTAGGAAAGCAATATGTGGGAGACAAGATTTTATAAATGTCATTTTAAAAAAGATTGTACAACAATTATTTCAATAGATGCATTTTACTTTCCCCAAACTGTGTTCATGATATAAAAATTGAAAGCATTAAAAATTGTTGAAATTAAATTGTGAATTAAAATGTGCAACATTTTCTATTTTTCCATTTGTACACTTAAAATTGTAAGCTCTGGTACTTGCTTGATCTGATACTGGGGACGTTTTTGGAGTAAAGAACCCTGGGTTGCAGTTTGCCTGTGTCTCCTCAGGCAAATCATCTATCCTGTCTTTTTCCTCATACGTGAAACAGAGGAGTAACATTATTTCCAATGTAACATGACTGCAAGAATGAATCAAGTCAGTGTGTACAAGACATTGGAACACTGCTTACCTTAAAATAAGTCCTCCATGAAGGCATGCAAAAAGAACAAATGTTAGTTAGCTGTTAACCTTTCAGTTGCAAAATGAGTAAGTTCTGGAGATCTAAAGGATAGTGACTGCAATTAATAATGCTGCATTGTATACTTGAAATTTACTAAGAACAGCATGCCACTGCGCAGTACTCCAAGGCCTTACAAACATAGCTTTTAAGTGTTTTCACACACACAAGCACATAAAGTAATACACATGGTGATTGCTTTAATTACCTTAACTGTTGTAATCATTGCAGTGGCATGTGTGTAAAGCCAGCACATTGTATATCATGAACATCTGTAATTTTATTTGTCAATTATACTTCAGTAAATTTGGGAAAGTATGAAAACTATTACCTTTTCTTGAAGGAGCATGCACTCATTTCTTTCAGGAAGAAGGGTAAAAGTTTTCATTAGAACTAATACACTTACAGGTTGCTTCAACTCTGAAATGTACAAAGGGGGCTATAAGGCATTAAAAATAAATATTTTCTACCTTCCTTATTGTACGGAGGGGAACTTAAAACCAGAATAATGGAGAGATAAACAGTTTCTATTCCACACTTTCACTGTCTACCTTGTAAAAAGGAGCAGTCTATGTTTTATCTCCAAATTGAAATAATTAAGAGTAATTGAAGTTAGTTCCATTTCTAAAACACAAGAGAAATTTAAGAATGTCATTCTCAACCATTAGGGACTTACTTTACCTGTTCCACTTGTTTTGATTAAGCCTTTCAAAGCGTTGGGTTATCAAGGAATGTAAAATACATGCTCATAAAGTGAAAAATTGTCCATAAAGCTAAACTACAATGGAAGATCTTAGTGCTCTCAGCACAGACCAATAACTGAATGTAGCTCATCTTTCTGTGTATGACAAAGTAAGTTGACCTTAGCAAGGAGATTCATTCAGGCTGGGCTAGTTTGGGATATTATCCACTGAGATTGGTCACATTTCTAAAGTAATAGCTAGCACATTTGAATTGAAATCTCCAAATGGACTCCTATGTTATAGCAGGTTGGCCTCACTTTGTTCGAACAGGGCACATGAGGACCCGAGACAATGGAAGCATGAAAAACACTTTTGCTAGAACAGTGCTGCCTTCTGCTGCAATATTTCTTTAGTCAAATGAAGACAAAGATCCAGTACTGACTAGGAAACTAGACTTCATCACCTGATTGAAGGAGATGCAAGCCATATTACAGAAGTTGTTGACTTGAGCCTTTTACAGCTCAGCAAATTAATATGGCTTTACTTTTTATACCTCGTGTTTATACTTTTCTGCTGGATGGTTAAGACCAAGATAAAGGAAGACCTATATAATAAAAAATGTGACTTCTATATTTGACAAGGTCAGTCAAATCCCCTCAGGATTTACCGTGAAAGCCTGCACAGCAGTTTGTAGATCTTTTCTCAGTATCAGTCATCTGAATAAGCTACAGCCATTGCTTGACCAATTTGCTCTGTGAAAGCTGAGAGAATGTTTTCTCTCCATGTGACTTTTCTTAGGCACACTGTACATCATCGATCACTTTCCTCTGTGGCTCCATAATCTTGGACAGAAAATTTAGGACACCACTGAGTTGCAGGGTGTTACATTGATAGTTCTGTGTATTATCCACTACTGTTATGGACTACTGGACTATATTGCATTATTTTGCTGAATTCATGCACCTATAATATTCAAATGACAATGGAATACCCATCTCTGACACAAGTAAACAAAAAGGGGGATATAAAAGAAGGAGCATTTTGTAGTGAAAAAATTTATATATATATGATGTACAAAATTCATATATATATATATGATGTACAAGATAATTAGGATAGGTATACAGTTACTTTCTCTTAGTTCAATGAGAAGAAAGATTTGTACTAATAGTGTTTAGACAGGATATCATGTCTGCATTTGTACTATGAATAACTACTACAGAGACAACAATGTGCAATGAATTAACTATTATAACTGTCCTGATAAACAATTTTGAAACTGTCCCACTGCTATTTATTTCTCAATAAAACTAATTTTTTTTAAAAAGCTGTATTACAGTGGACAAAAGCAGAGTCAATGGAAGCATTGCGGTCATTTTTTCAAACTACCTCACAGCCAGCATCCTTCTTTTACTGTAAAGAATTCTAAGGGCCCTTAAAATCAGAGAAAATCAAAGTTCATTTTGCAAGTTGGTTTAAAATGGCCTTAAAGTATTTCAAGTTTCTGGCACCTGGTTGGCTTCTCATGTCAAATGTGAAGCAAGATTTTGTTTTAGTGGCACTACTCGTCAGACCAAATTAAGTGAGTCTGATACGTAAACATTTGCATTGTCTCCCTAGTGTAAGAACCAGAGAGAATAAATAAAATATGAAAGGTGTAATAGGTACAGCAGAAGGGAAAGAAACTGAACATAATTCATCAACAGTTGAGAAGAGAGAAAGGAGAAATGATAGCAAAAGGGGAAAATTATGTAAATACATATATATATTTAAATTATATATATATATATATATATATATATATATATATATATATATATATATATATATATATATATATATATATATATATATATATATATATATATATATATGAAAGCGAAGATGATTCCACTACTGATTTCTGTCAGTTTTTTGAAGGTAGAAGTCACACTTATAATTATTCCTCTGATCAATTTTATGCAATAACATCTACAACCTGGGCAACGGCACCGAAGACAGCAATGTTCAGTGTAACATCCACTGTTGAATACTTTCATCTTATTTTTTTATGATTGTTTTTAAAGGTATTGTTTCTAATGTCTTATCTGTTATTTTTATACTCTCTTTAAAATAAATTTTAAAACAAAAAAGACAAGGAGAAAATTTTCAAGGTTTGTGGAAAGAGAGCAAAAAATTTGATGATAACAATATGTAATATAACAACCATTATTAATTTCCAGGCCTTGCCTTGAAATTCTGTACAACTTATTATCTTATGGTGCTTTGCTTTTGTATTTGTTTTTATTATTCGTTTTTGGTTTTTTTTTGTGTAAAATAAAAAAGTGTCTGTATGACTCATGCTAAATCAATCCATATGACTGAAAAATCTGTAAGATCCTTTAGTTTGCTTCCATTCAGTGAAAATTAATTCTTTAAAAAATATAGATAACTTGCTGTTGTTTTAGTTTCATCAAATGTAACACACATTTATAGCAGCACAATGTGTGATAGCAAAATCTTGGAAACAACCAAGACATCCATCACATGAGGAATGGTTGAAAAAGATGTGGTATTTCTGTATAATGGAGTATTACTCAGCTGTTAAGAATGATAAGGTAGAAGCATTTATACTGACACGGATGCCACTTGAACATATACTCATAAGTGAAATAAATAAGACACACATGTGTAAATATCATATAGTCTCCCTAGTATAAGAAATACTATACAAAAAGCAGAAATACAAATGGAAATGTACAACAACTAAAATCAATTGAGTCTGACAAGGCAAAGTGAATAGCATATGCTGCAGGATACTAATCAGCTTTTCTTCCTCATGGTTAACAACCTAAGATCACAAGTCAGAGCTGGAGAAATAGAAGAGCCACAAGTCCAGCCAACATTTTGGCCCTAGCGTTTCAAGGTCAGCGAAGACTCAGGACATAGGAGAACCTGTACTGCAACATCATGAAACTCAGTTGAGCTTCAAATTTTCTGAACAGGGACATTATGGAGCCACAGAGGAAAGAGACTGAAGTTCTGTAGTGTGCTTGGGGAGAGTCACATGGAGAGAAAACTTTCTCTCAGGCTCTCACAGAGAGCAAACTGGTCAAGCATTGGCCATGACTCATCCACATGGATGACACAGACAAAGGATCTACAGAATAAGGTACAGGACTACAAGAAAAACCCTGAGGAGACTTCACTGAACTCATAAGAAATATAAAGTACATGTATTGGTATATAAGTCTTGCTCTATTTAGGTCTTAACCATCCAGCAGAAAAGTATAAAAATGAAATATACATCGTGGGGCCATAATATTAAGTTGAGCTGTAAATGGCTATGTTCGACAACTTCTTCACATAACTCACTATTGTTGTGGAATGCTGGGCTGTGTTTGATTGTGTTGTCGAGTTCAAGCACCTACGTTAGTTGAATGATAATGAAGTGCCTATCTCTGACAGGTGCAGACAAAGGAAGGGGTATAGAATGGAAGAATCGTGATGTGTGTGTATGGACAGTACAGTTGGGATAGATAACGCTGTGCTTCTGCATATTCCTATGAGAGGCAAGATTTGCACTAATGGTGGTTGGACAGGATATTATGTCGGCTTCTAGTACTATGGACAACCGCTAGGAAAATAACAAGGTAGAAAGTATTAATTATTGAATCTTTGATGTAATTCAGGTATAAAAAATAAGATACGCAAACAGCTACAGTCTCTCGATTTACTGATAAGAGACATATGGTATAATAATGTCTGTAAATATAATATCATTCATACACCTTTTATGATACCAAAACATTATGAAAAGTTTGTAATGTATTAATTTATGAAATCCATCTTGTCAAGGTATATTAAAACTGTCTCATCGATATCTGTTCTTCAATAAAACAAAAATAAAATAAAAAAATGTGACACAACTCTTTATAAACTACATTTAGATATTGCACACTATGGACAGGAGAGTAGTTTCAGCAATTCAGTTTATTAATTCAATAACGGAATTAACTAAAATAAGGATATCTGCAGTGGGTAACATTGGAATTCTGTTTTTGGTTTAGATAATTGCATATTAAATCTCACTAGGATTCATGATTAGAGCTTCCACATTCTAGCAATCACTCCTGTCATCCTACCAACCTTAATGTAGAGATTCTTTACGAGAGGATTGATGAATTCCCCAAATTGAGGTGGTTGGTATTTTTACTAAACAATGTAAACAATGAAAAAGGAAAATACAGTCCCTAGAAACGCACACAGAAAACAAATTCTTCAAAGATTTAGAAAAGAAATTCATTCCAACTTTAAAAATCTAGAAGCAGTCAGAAAAATACTAAGAAAAATTAACATTCATCACAGTAATTAGAGGTGTTATTACTCTGGATCTTCTATCTGACATGACAAATGTAAATGATACTCATTTTGTCTCTTCAGATCAAAATTTAGTAGCAGAGGAAGTATAGAATGTTTATGACAAATGACATAAACATGCGAGACGAAAGCAACCCAAGTGACATAAAATCTTAAATGTGATAGCAGGAAAGAGTACTGGAGATCAGATTACATAATCCCTCATTTTAAATTGAAAAAGATGAGACTTCAAGAAGTCACTTGCCCAAATTTGCACTGCACACTAGTGACTAATCTGCTGCCTAAGAAAAGACCAGGCTGTCTTCGCCTTGAGGCCTCATCATAATTGCATAATAAGTTACCCGTCAGGCTCATCCAGCCTTCATGACCTCATCTTAACATGATTGAAATATTTGAAAATGGATTTCTGAATACTTGAACAGATGGCAAGAGTGTGGGGTAAAAGTCTGTTTAGAACTTCTGGTTTAAATTTAAATTTCATGTCATTACCAGGTTTTCGTTGGTGAGGTTTAGCTAAACTGGGTGGCAGGAAAGTGCTGGAAGGATTCATTGTTTACACACACACACACACACACACACTAGTTCAGCTAATCCTCTCTTCTTGCAGGTATTACACACTGCTTCAGACTAGAGACATCCTCTGTGGAAACAGGCAATCCCTAAAGCAGAAAAGGCTTGAACTTCTCATCTGTTTGCAGCATACGATATTAAAGTTTTATTGGAATTGCTTCAGTAGTTAATTTTATAAGGACACAGTCCTGGACCGTTGGAAGGCAGGCCCACTAAGAAAAATAGGTGTAATCAATTCAGATGTCCCAAACCTGGACAGCTCCTATGGCAGTAACATCATTCCACCTTACTGCTACTCTCTCACATCTCTCAAGCACTGCTGTTCTCTGCAGTAGCCAAGTGATGTAAATTTGGGGAAATAGGAGCTAGGAAGAGAAAGAAACAAATGGAAAAGTGAAAGAAAAGGGGAAGTATGGGGAAAACATCATTTGTTAAAAAGCTTTGGGTATGTAGGGTACAGACAGTTAAGAATTATTAAGGGAAGAAAGAGGGATGGATACAGTTGAAGGATGCAAGATCCATAATAAGGATTAATGGCATAAAGGGGATAGACAGGTGTACTCTATTAATAGATTGTATATGTATTCATCCTCTTTGTCATTGGCTTTCAAAATAGAAAGACAAATAATACTGTTATTTTTATTGCAATTGCTTGCTTGGTAGTACATCTTCATGAATGACAACTTTCAGAGGTACACTCTCATGCAGCTCTAACTTTCCCTGAGTTGCATCCCTGCGGTGCTTCCCTCCCTCAACTTCCTGGCTATTCTCTAGCTGTATTTCTGCTGCACAAGCCCCTGCTCCCAGCACTGGCAGCTCATCCTGCCCCTGGCCACACTGTACTCTGCTGGGCTGCATTGCCAAATACCTCCTCATTGATGAGGAGAAGCCAAAAGCAACGACGTGATAGTACAGCTTAAAATAAGCACTACTGTAAGAAAAATTGAAATGTAAGAATGTGGGGAAGAAATACATCTGTGGGAAACAAAGAAAATGAGAGAACTGTGAAGTGCTGCTACAATTAAAATGTTAATTCTAAATCCATTTTAGCTCTGAAATTCTTTTTTTTCCTTTAGTAATCATATGGCTCATATTCTGAATGTGTTAGTTTAGGCATTCAGCTTAAAATACACTTTGACTAATTCTGAATTATTCAGTGCTAATCAGGTGTTGCTTCAAGTTATCTTCTTTGTGTTTCACATCTCCAAAACCACAAAGTTGAATTCATAGACTTCTAAATAAAGTTATCCCTACATTAAGTGTGAACTTTGCTCTACCAGCAGCCTTGCTGAACAAGACGGTGTTATATGTGCAAGGCTGGATAGTTTGGAAAGAGAAGAAAGCTACTTTAGAAAAGATGAATGGAATCCATCTCAGAATAAAATCCTGAAATCCTACAGGCTTAGTAGAGCCATTGCTAATGGGCTGCGGGCTCAACTCTGTGTTTCTGACGTCCTCTGGGACTCTGAACAGTCAGAAAACCCTGCCTGAGGACAGGCAAAAAAAGTTCTGTGGAAACAGAGATGTTTGCTATTACCGAAAGAGATTCCAGTGAAGAAAGAATGGGATGCAGAGAAAAAAGTATGATTGAAGCACAACAAACCAGAGATCCAATCCTGGTTTGGTCTTCTTCTTGCCCTAGGCTTATGTAATTTAAGCAAGTGAGCTTCATTTTACATTCTCATTGACATGTGGAAGATATTCAATCATTAGTTATTAGTGATACTAATATTGATGCTAGCTAAGGATGAATATTACTTTCAACGTGGATGTTAAATATACAGAACAATAGTTCTAAGTGATGCATCCTCCCATTCTTCCAGATTTGGCTTTTAATGCATGGATGAGCTCAGCTGAATAGAAGGGCACATAATTTCCTGTTGAATAATAGGACTGTCGCCTCCAGCTTGTTCTAACTCAAACCACTTGTCTTAGTCAACTTGTCATCACCAGGAGATGATACCCAACACCCACGGCCTAAAAAAGGAGAGGATTGCTTTGACTCAGTTTCATAAGTTTCAGCCCATGATTGGCAGGCTCAGACACAAACCAGGCACGGTTGAGGGGCTGCCTTTAGGATAGATGCTCAGATAGTGTGGTCTGGGAAGCAGGAAGAGCAGAGAGGAGCTGAGGACAAGCACACATTCTCCAGGGCCAGACTTTCTAGCAGCAAGTCAGCTTCAGAAGCCCCATGACCCAACCACCTTCCAAACACATGAGACTGTGGGGGCCAATTCAGATCCAAATCATAGCACCATCCTCACTGAGTAAAGGATAACGGGGTGGCTGAGAGATGGCTTGAAGATGATGTGTTAATGTGGAAGAATTCTAGGGAGGAAGGTGCTGCCACAGAGCTGAGGCCTGGAGACAGGCCAGCCCTCACATCCTGTTGCCCAATCTCTACACTGAAGCAAACAGCACAGAGCTGGGTCAGAACCAGCACGTGATGACAACTGTGAAGTTTGTGACTGAGGTCAATTTTTTCCTCAAAATATGCAGTTTTTTTTTTTATCATACCCTAAGGTTGAAAGTATTGAAATTCAACATATGGCGGACACATGATTATACTTGAGAATGTTTCTTCTCTGCTTCTAACCTCATAAATTCTTTGAAGAATATATATTACTTTGATTTCTTTCAGATTTTGTCCATACAACTTATCCAGTGACATGCAGTAAAATAAAGAGAAGTTCATGGATCAAGATAATCTTGTGTGCTGAGGTTGTGTCATTTCCAACTTACTGCTTCCAAATAACTCATTTGTTACTTCTGCCTTTATATTTCCTGGCTGTCCAATTTATATTCATGTTAATCAGATTGGATTTACTTGATTACATTTTACTCTATCCATCACATAGCCCCCTCTTGAAATATTTTTAGCATTGTAAAGAAGAGGGAGACAGGGAGACAGCTCAGTAGAATAAGTGCTTGCCTGTCAAGAGCAAGGGCCTCAATTCAACCCCCAGTTCTACCAAAAAAAAAGAAGAAACACTCCTTGTTGGTCGCTCCATGCACAGACCCACTTCTCCTGGGCATTCATGGTATCGATTTGTTTGTTTTCTGGCACTCCCTGGCCTGTCCCCTCTTCATCCTTAAAAATGTGTACTTTGGGAAAAAAGCACCATCCTCCCATCAGTTATACAAACTGAAAGCTGTAGTTTCCTTCTCTACCTTCATTTTTTTCCTCCACATCCAATGTCAACAACATCTGAAGAATTTATTGTCTTTTAAAATGATTTTTAACCTGGAGGCAAGTACTACTCTGACACCAAAACCAGAAAAAGACCCAACCAAAAAAGAGAGCTACAAGTCTATCTCCCTAATGAACATAGATGCAAAAATCCTCAATAAAATACTAGCAAACATATTGCTAGAAAATTATACATCAAACCAAGTGGGATTCATCCCCGGAATGTAGGGATGGTTCAACATGTGCAAACCTATAAGTTTAATACATCATGTGAACAAAGCCAAAGACAAAAATAGCCTAGTCATATCAATAGATGCAGAAAAGGATTTTGGCAAGTCCAACACTCTTTTATGATTTAAAAAAAAAAACACACAAAATCAGAATAGGTTGTCTTTAACCCAACCTAATAAAAGCCATCTATAGCAAACCAACAGTCAACACCATGCTAAATGGGCAAAAATTGAAGGCCTTCATGTTAAAATCAGGAACAAGACAATGATGACCACTGTCACCACTCCTATTCAACATAGTTCTGGAAACATTAGCCAGAGCATGAAGATAAGAGAGAGAAATAAAAGGAATAATGACTGGAAAGGAAAGAGTGAAATCATTATTATTGCAGATGACATGCTACTTTACATAGAAGACCCCCAATACCCCACCAAGAAACTTGTATATTTAATAACTAAGTCAGTAGCATAGCAGTATACAAAATCAGCACTCAAAACTCAACAGCATTTCTATAGACAAACACTCTGAGAGAAAACTTAGAGAAATAATACCCTTCACAAGAGCATCCAAAAACATGAAATACTTAGCAATCAATCTCACAAAGGCAGTAAAAGACGTACATAGTGAAAATTAAAGTACTCTGGAAAAATAAATTGAAGATTTCAGAAAATGAAAAGATATTCTTTGTTTCTGGAAAGGAGCAATCAACATTATTAAAATGGCCATACTCCCAAAATTATTATTCAGACTGCCTCAGTTGCTCTTCTCTCATTGTTGGGACAAATGCCCGACACCCAAAATGAAGGAAGGAAGGGTTTATTTAGCTCACAGTTACTGGAGGTTTCAGTCCATAGTCTGCTGGCTCTAAGGCAGAAAAGCACATGGCAAAGAGCAACCATTCATGGTGGAGGCAAAGAGCAGAGGGCCAAAATAGTGGCAGTAGCACAGGCAGCTAGGTAGCTTCTCTACCCTCCTAAAGTTGTAATGCAAATTATCTGCCCCAGGGAAGGTGCAGCAACCACACACACAATAATCAAAAATTCCAGAAGCCACCCCATGACTGTATGGAGACTTTGGGGGAGGGACAACTAGACACAATCCACAACATTCCACCCCTGCACCCCCAAAGGCTCATGCACATCCCTTTACTCAAAATGCATTTTAGCCTATCCCTAAGAATTGCCAAAGTCCTAACCATTTCAGCATTGCTGAAAGCCCAAGTCCCACATCTCCTCCAACATCAAAAGCAAACTCCTTCCTATGAGCCCCTGTACAAATGAAAAGTTAAACACCTAGACACAAGCCATAACACAGACCCAAAGCAATCCTGGTTATAATAGCATCTGTATACCTCATATGTCTAGAGAAAACATTTCTAAAGTTCATCTGAAAGCGGAAGAGACATAGAATAGCAAAAGTAATCCTGGGCAACAAAAGAAAGGCAGGAGGTATCATGATCCCTGACCTGAAATTATACTACAAAACTAGTGTGATAAAAATCAACTTGGTACTGGAAAAAAAGAACTGAGGATCAGCAGAACAGATTAGAAGATGCAGACCCAAGTATAAACACACTCAGCCACTTTATCTTTGACAAAGAGGCACAACATATTCGCTGGAGGAAGGATAGTCTCTTTAATAAATGGTGCTAGAAAAACTGACTTTTCACATGCTAAAGGCTAAAATTGGACCCATGCCTATCACCATGCAAAACTACAGTCTCAGTGGATCAAAGGTTTAAATATTAAAATTAAAACATTAAATCTTCTGAAGAGGAAAGTAGATAGAAATCTTGAAGACATGGGGGTAGTCAGAGCATTTATGAACAATAACCAAACTGCACGGGAAAGACTTCAAAGAATCAATAATTAGGATTTCACTTTTTGGAAATTTTCTGCACATTGAAAGACATCATCAAGAGAGTAAAATTAAAATCATGAATTGGGAAAATATAGCTGACTGTCCCACAGACAAAGGACTTCTATCTAGAAAATACAAAAAATTATTTAAAACATCAGGCCTCCAACATTCAAAGACCCAATCCAAATGGGCATGTGAGATGAATACATACTTCACAAATGAAGAAATACAAATGACAAATAAATATATAGAAAAAATGTTCAGCATCATTGGTCATTTAAGAGATTCAAATTAAAACGGCACTGAGATTCCATTTTACCCCAGAAAGAAGGACTTTAATGAAGAAATAAATCACTAAGAAATGCTGGAGATGCTGTGGGGAAAATTGAACCTTTTTCCACTGTTGGTGGGAGTGAAGGCTGGTGCAACCATTGTGGAAATTAGTGTAGGAATTCCTTAAAAACCTAGGATTGAGACTGGGTGTGGTGGAGCATACCTGTAATCCCAGCATTGGGGAGACTGAAAACAGGAGGATCACTTCAAGTCCAAGATGCATAGTGACAACTGTACCAAATACATTTTTTAAAAAAGCTAAGATTAGAAGTCCCACTGAAGCCAGCTATTCCCCTCCTAGATATTTTTCCAAAATAACTGATAACATCATACCACACGGTGGTATATGTGCACCCATAATTATAGCAGTATAATTTTCATAGCTAAATCTTGGAAACAATCTAAATGTGCATCAACTGAGGAATGGATACAAAAAAGATAGGGTTTTTTTCACAATGGAGTATTACTCAGCTATTTAAAAAAATGAGTCTTTTAATGGTAAATAGATGCAACTAGAGACTGTTTTGGTAAGGGAAATAAATCAGACCCACGTGTGCAAATACCTAAAAGAGTAAATGAAACCTGAAAGGTACAATAGATACTGTGAAATAGAAAGAATCTGCTCAACATGAAGGAAAACCTGGGATGAGGAAAAGGACAAAAGAAAAAAAAGAGGGAAAAATATATATATGGATACTTTGGTTGGATAATTGTATTGCTGACTTCTGCAGATTTATTGAAAGGAGTAGTTAATGCTTATTTTTTAGTTAATTTATTTATGTATTTTTTAATTTCTTATAAGTCTTTTTCTTTCTTTTTTTTAATTGAGAATAAAAGTATATATTTAGAATTAGGCAGCTGGACTCAGTTTAGATGATCCCAATTTTGTTAGCAACATCCAATGCATCATAATAGGGAACCAGGTGAACATGTGTCTTCTTCTCTCCATCAGGGATGACTAGGGTATTGACCTTGGCAACATCGATGTCATAGAGCTTCTCTACAGCTTGTTTGATCTGGTGCTTATAGGCTTTGACAACCACAAGGAACACGAGTGTGGTGCTGTCCTCGACCTTCTGCATGGCTGACTGTGGTCAAGGGGACTTGATGATGGCACAGCGGTCCAGGTTGTTTCTCCTGGGGGTGCTCTTTCCAGGGTATTTGGGCTGCCTCCAGAGCCGTAGTGTCTTGGCACGGTGAAAGGTGGGTGGGGTTTGGACCTTCTTTTTGTGGCTGTGGATGCCTTTCAGCAGTCTTCTTGGCTTTCAAGGCTTTTGCTTTGGCTTCAACCTTGGGAGGGGTAGGGAATTCCTTCTTTGCCTTTGGTACCATCTTGGTGGAAAGAACCTTATAATGTTATTCTTACCAATTTTTCAGGTTTATATGTGGTAGCCTAAACAACTGATTTGAAGATGGCATTATGCAATACAACAATCATTGTCAAATTCCTATTACTTTGTTTAATGAAATCTTGTATTGTTTCTAATTTTTTTGCCATTTTGTATTCTTAAAAAAATTAAATAAACAAATAAATGCAATAATTTTTGGTGAGTTCATACACCACTAAAATGCCTTAAACCTAAATGCCTTAAAAGTGAATGGCAGTGTATTCAGAGGCTTGTGAGATCATCTGTGATAGTTAACTGATTGCGTCAACTTGAGTAAGAAATGTCCAACTAAATTGCTTCAGCATAGCTCTGGGTGTGCGTCTTAGTTACTTTTTACTCATTGCTGGGACGAACACCTGACACTCAAAATGAAGGAAGGAAAGGTTTATTTAGCTCACAGTTACTGGAGGTTTCAGTCCACATTCCGCTGGCTGCAAGGCAGACGACAGCAGTTCACGCATCAGAAGACAATGAAGAGCAGAGGAGGAGCAGTGGCTGCGGCGTCCATCGAGCCTCTCTCTTCCTTCTATGCTGACTGCGGGGACCGGCGCTCCACGGCAAAGATCTGAGTCCTCCAAAACGGTGCGGCTGCGAAGGTCAAACTCCTCAGAAGACCAGGACTTCTCCACGGAAGTGGCGTAGGGTTGCAGGAAGCCTTTCTCAATCCCTGGGCCCTGCCCACCTCCAGAGCTGGGCCCCCACAACGAGAACTGCTGGAGCTGATCCAGCCAAGGTGACACAATGTATCAACTCACTCAGTGTGGAAGACCCATTCTAAAGAGGACTGTCGCCAGAACGGTATAAAAGGAAAATAAAGAACAAGCAATTGCTTCTGTTTTGCAAAGGACCTCCAGTTTTCAAACTCACCTTGGACCATCTCATGGCTTCCAAGGCAGACATTTCAGCCTCCAGCATGGACTCTTTAGCTTTCCAGTGTAGGTAGTTCAGCCTGCAGTGCAATCCCATCAATCTCCCACCACAGACCCTTTGACTTCCTGGTATGGACTCAACAGGACACTGCCCTGTGCTCCAGGCTTTCAGCTGAGTCCTGTGGATCACCAATGCACAGAGAGCTCTCAGTTGTCTTCTACACCTAGCTCTGTGGGCAGCCAGCATAAGCCAATCTTACAATATTATTTGTACTTTCATATATTTATATATCTGGTATGAACTCTGTTTCACTAGTAAGCACTGGTTGATGCACAATCACCATATTTCCATTCCACACTCCTCAAAGAAATCTAGTACTCTAGCCATCACTTGCCGTACTCTTCCCCAGTGCCTCACCATCTTAATCTGGGTCAGTCTGCATGGATTTATCTTTACAGACATTTCACACAAATGGAATCATACAATATATGGTCTTCTGTGGCTTCCTTCTTTTATTTAGAATGTTTTCAGTTTTCATTCCCATTATAATACATACCAGCTCTTCACTGTCTTTTAATGGAGAACAATATTCTATTATTTAGATAGACCAGGTTGTGTGCGTTCATCTGTTAATGGATATATGCATTGTTCCCACATTTGTATGTTGTAAATAATACTTCTATAAATATTGCTATGCAATTGAGACTGGGTGTGTTGGTGCAGACCTGTAATCCCAGAGCTTGGGAGGCTGAAAATAGGAGAATTGCTACAAGTCTGATCTACACAGTGAGACCCTGTAGACCCTGTCCTAAAGTTATACATATATATATATATATATATATATATATATATATATATATATATATATATGATTTTGTACAGGTATATTTTTGTTTTTAATGGGTAGTTACCCAGGTACTACAGCAGATGGTACTCAGTGTTTAAGGAACTGTCAAATAGTTTTCCAAAAAAGCTATTCTATTTTATCTCCCATGAAGAGTCTGTTATCTCTGGATTTACTACTTATGTCTCTGCAGCCTCCTCTCTTTCCCATCATCAATTGCCCTGCTCAAATCCAACCATCTCTGATGACCATCATCTGCTTGACCAAGCCATGATTGTTGAGGCTCCTCTGTCTACCTCCCCCTCTTCCCTGAGGGAGATTTCTGTATAAAATTCAAGCCACTCTATGTTAAGGGCTGCAAAGTCTTCAGATGACCAAAATAGTTCAGTACAACCAGGCGCTGACTGTAACCTCTGTAGTGTTTCACACATACCTCATGCTTTTTCTTTAAATTAATTTTAATGAGAAAGAAATCACAATGAGACAGTTTCAAAACATGTTAGTTGGACTTCTAAAATTCTTCACTTTCAGGGAATTTATGTGAATTTCGAGGGCCACTTCAGATGGTATTTCTCAGCTGACATGTGTTCTCTGGTTTCACAATTGTCATCCTACAAATTTTTATTGAGAATTTGTTACTATGCTACAAAGTTAGCATCACTCTACTTCCTCATTCAGCATGCAGTAGAAGGACTTGATCTATTAATAGTTTGAGTTTATATATATATATATATATATATATATATATATATATATAATTTTTAATTAAAAATAATGCTAAACAGTTTAAACAAATAATTTAAGCAGATCACTGTACTATAAAGTAAAAATCACCTACATTTTACTAAAAATCAAAGTCTTTCTTGCAGTTATCATTTATGTTTATTAGAAAATGTTTAAGAAAAGGCCAGCCAAACAGCTCAGTGGACTAAAGCACCTGCAAGCAGGCACAGGGGCCGGGGGTTCAGTCCCCAAGCCTGCCATGCCAGCCCCACCCCAGGGTCTCCATGAGATAGCGATTGAGACTGGACTGGTGGTGTGTGCCTGTAATTCCAGCTCTTAGGAAGCTATAAACAGGTGGATCACTATGAGTACTGTCTAGTAGTGAGACCTTGATCACTCTGTAGACCCTTCCCTAGAATATAAAAAAAGAAAGACAATGCTTAAGAAATTGTATTATTTAATAAATTGAAGATTAAGAATATAAAAAGAGGGTCAGTTAGATGGATCAGTGGAATAAGTTCTTCCTTGGAAAGCACAAGGGCCTGAGTTCAATCCTTGGTTCTGCAAAAAAAAAAAAAAAAGAAAGAAAGAAAGAAAAAGAAAAAGAAAGAATACGAAAAGAAAAATAATTGAAATATATTATATACAGGTGCAAATTTCCTGTGATACATATGATCATTCTGCATTTAAATAATCAATAAAAAGTATTTCTTATTGATTTATATTATTATTTAACTTATTTAAAAGTATGTGTTCAGCTGCTGCAAGTGTGACAAATACTGTTCTAGTAGTTGAGATAAAATATTTTCCTATGACCCTGATCTTTCCTTCTGAATGGGAAAGAAATCTATAAGCAAATAACAAAAAAAGGCATTTTCAATGGCAATTAGTGGTACTAAGTGTTGTTTTTCATATCAATCAGTGGCAGTAAGTAAAGCCAAGTGTGGGGCAGGGAGCATGTGGAGAGACCTGTAGTTTTAAATAAAGAGGACAGAAGAGGCCACACAGCAAAGTAATGTTGAGAAAAGATCTGAAGAGCAGGAAGGGTTGCGTGAGGTGGACCCTGGAAGGAACAGTCCTGGTAGTAGATCTATGGGGAGGTTGGGACAGGGAAACAGACCAATGTATTGCAATAACCACCCAGAAGCTGTTTGTCCCTGGAACCACGTGAATACCCTCGCATCTGCTCAGTGTAAGTGTTCGACCGGTTCATGATGAGCCCATGAATGAGACAGGCCTACTCGCGGGTCTCCAGGGCAGACAGCACTAGGATGTTTGCCAAATCTAACTTAGGAAGTGGTAGGAGGACGAGGAGCCCAGCCCTACTGCTTTTCAGCAAATGCCAAAACTGCTTGGGTAGGGCTTACTCTGGGAGAAGCTTACAACCCAGTCATTTCCCTGATACTGGTTATTTTTGTCACTCCCCATCTGCTCTCTGAAGAAGGAAGATATAAAAAGCCCAAAACACCAACAGGAATTTACTTGCAGAGATCTCAGGGAGACAAGAAGCCCGAAAAGTTCTACATTTTTTGCAGCAGCTGAGGTGCAGTGGTGAACTGAAGAAAAATGGGTGGCAGAAGGTATGGACAGGGGCACTAAGCTCCCATGGGTGGAAGAAGAGAGAGAGGAGGTGACTGGGGCTGGCAGGGAGGGATGTCCTCTGAGCTTTCTTGGCGGAAGTTCATGTTGCCTCTGGCAGAGACTTAGACTACTTTTCAGGACTCTGCCACCCTGGTTATCCTACTTCCAGCCCTGAAGAATCTAAGAATTGCAACCCAGATTATCAAATCAGTTGTAGATATTTATAAAATGAAATAAAATGAGTACATGCACATAGTTTCTTAAGTCAAGTACTACCACATTCGTGATTTTCTTCTCTTCCGATTGCCGCCTCTCCTCTCTGGTGCTCATTATAGTCTTCTTGACTTACTTCTTCAGATCCGTACCTCGAAAGCTTCACGTAACAATCACATAGCTAGTTTTTCAGTTTCATATGCTACCTATTAAATTCCTTCTTAGAAGAAAATCAGATTTTAACTGTCTTCCTAGTCCTCCTACCATCTCCCATTTTCCCAAAATATCTATGCCACCTTTTTAGGTTAAGTTGAGTCTCAATGATTACATAATTATAGCTGCTTAAGTTTTATTCCCAGATCCGTCATAGAGTATACTATTATCACTTTTCTCCTTGTGGATTTTGTCATTGTCATTTTTATTGTTGTCATGAGCCAACTTTTCTCAGTACTTTGGCTAATTCATTCCAGTTCCATAGAAGAAAATGTAATACATTCAACTCCATCAAATAATTTGACAGCTTCTAGTTTCTTCTCTTTCTCTCTCTCCTTCTCCCTCTCCTCTCTGACATCTTCCTCAAGGATCTCCCATTCTTCTTCTGCCTTGCTCACAGGTGACTCTGCCATTACCCTTCGGATTCTGTTCACATTTTTTTTATTAGACTCCTTGTTTTCTAAATTCTCTAACTACTCTTTTTTTTTTTTTTTTTTTTTTTTTTTTTTTTTTTTTTTTTTTTTTTTTTTTTTTT
>PVKA01003962.1:0-62850 GCA_004027165.1 Ctenomys sociabilis | reverse complement strand
AAAAGGTCTGTATCCTTCATTGTTTCTTACATTTTTATTTGATCTTTTATTCATTAGAATAATTTGTTTCATTTTTTCTTCCAAGCACAGGATCAGGAAGGGTTAGAGGCACAAGGGCAGCATTAGATTCTAGGGTTTATACCTACTTAATCCCGACTTTGAGTTTGGTGTCTTCTGCCTGAACCTAAAATGTTTTATATGGTGGTGGATCATAGTCATAAAAGGGTAAAGCTTGTTGAAAAATTCATGAATAAGTCATAGAAATGGAAGCATTTCCAAGAAAACTTATTTAACTTTTCACTCCTGTGATTTGGTGTTTAATCAGTATGTGTCAGTAGGATGTACAAGTTAAATTATCAAACTGCATCAGTGTAGACCACATTTTTATGCCTATTATTTCAGTGATTTGTTTGTCCAAATGGCCAAGAAATCTGAGGCAGTAAAAAACAATGAAGATAGATAGATAGATAGATGATAGATAGAGATAGAGAAATACATATATACATACATACATATATGGAGACATCTAGACATAGAGACAGAGACATAGATAAATGATAGATAAGATTAGATAGATAGATAGATAGATAGATAGATAGATAGATAGATAGATAGATAGATAGATAGATAGACAGACAGACAGACAGACAGACAGACAGACAGACAGACAGACAGACAGACAGACAAATAGGGTTAGGTTGGCATGGTAGTAGGGAAAGAGGACAGACAAGAATGAGCATGAACTTTGCATTCACTGATCTGCTGAGACCATCTCTAACTCCTAAGGACAGTCACAGAGCCTCTCATACAGCTGTCAGTCCTAGTGTTTCTTGTTATTGTGTGAAGGAAGGATTTATAAACTGCTTTTCTTTAATCTTAAAAGAACCAAAAAGATGATTAAAATTTATCTCCATCAACATTTCAAAAAAGTAGCATTTTCTAAACTAAAGCCACTGGGCTGATACACTACCTGTATGGTTCATGCTCATCTTTATTAGCCAAGCCCCTATGGGTGTGAACTCAACAGCTAAATCATTCCTCTACTTCAGACCCCAAAGGACTCAAGGGACCCATGGCCTAGCCAAATTCCTGTTGTTAGACTGAGGAAAAAAAAATCAAATTGGGTGATGAATTTCCCTAGAGCACAAAAGACTACAGGGGCTTATTTATCTCTGTTTGGAGTAGGAGACTCTGGACTTAGGCCATCATATTTCCACACTGTTCTTGCAAGCATAAAAATCCGGGTTAGTCCAATATCACAATTCTCACCAACACCTGCTCTATCAGTCATCCCTCCTCCCCTGACCAGGGCACATACAGCACCTCTCTCCAGGGGGTCTCCACTCGGTTCTTTCCTCCTCCATGCAACCCCTCAGTGTTTCAAGCCAGGCTCCTTTCTTTGCTCAACTAAGTTCTCTTCTCCTACACAGAGTGAGCATGAAACTATCACTAAAACTCAAAAAAAAAAAAAAAAGAAAGAAAGAAAGAAAGAAAGAAAGAAAGAAAGAAAGAAAGAAAGAAAGAAAGAAAGAAAGAAAGAAAGAAAAAATAGACCCACCTACCCTAACCCCAACCCTAACCTGTTCTACTCATCAGTCTGTTATCCCTACTTTCTCATTCCTGCCCTAAGGTTGCATTTCTGGTTTTTAATCACATTTTGTCAGTTCACATCTGTGCTCATTTATTCAATAAGTGTATGTTTTGATGCTTATTATGTGTGTTCCATGCAGATAGTAGAAATACAGTCTCAACAGAGATTTAGCTACAGCCTAGATCTTTTCTAGAAGAAACAAAAACTCCAATCATATCTATGCATAAATACCTGCATTTCTCTATAGACAGGTAGACAACCTTTAGAATGGCCACTGTGCGGGTTACCTAGGTGCCTGTGATCAGGCTCAGTCACAGATGAGCCACACACCATCTCTGCTTCCACAAAACTCTGATGGATTCTTAAATTTTTCACATTCTAATTATAGTGGCATGGAAAAATGTACAGAGAGACAGAGTAGAACCAGGATATTTACTTACTTATTTATTTACTTACTGACTTATTTATTTAGTGAGCACAATATATTTATTGGGAGTGGTGGAGAAAGCTCCTGTCTGATAGAAGGACAGGAGGGGCCCCTTCAGCAGGTTGTCCCCAGGAAGCTGTCTCTTGCAGGGACTTTTTTTAGAGTAAAACCATGTGGTGAGGTGGGTCTAAGGTACTGGAGAACATAGCAACTCACTTAGGTGGGTATAGGGAGGAACAAAGCTATGTTCAACCAATGAGATGACAACAACGATTGCTCAGTAAAGTTTATTAAATTCAGCACCAAATAGGGAAGTGAGTGACGTAGCAAGCAGGCATGAATACTGGACAGAGTCTCTTCCTGTTGGGGGTTGGGTTAGTGGCTCATTTAGGCTCTTTCATAGTGATTAATACCTATTTAGAATATCCATCCCTGACGTCCATGCCTATGGAAGTATGTAGTTGTATGGTTTCCTCTTTTATAATTTTTTTTTAGTATTTTAGGACAGGGTCTACAGGGTCTCACTGCATAGATCAGACTTATAGTGATCCTTCTGTTTAGAGCCTCCCAAGAGCTGGGATTACAGTCACATGCCACCACACACAGTCTCAATCGCTGTCTCAGGGCACCAGGCGATTGAACTCCCAACCCCTGTGTTTGCTTAAGCAGGTACTTTAATCCACTGAGCTATTTGACTGGCCCTTTTTCTTTTGTCTTGATATCTGGCCCTTAAAGGAATGCCTGTCTCTTCCAAGTTGCAAAGTTACCTTCTCTTCCATATTGTCCTTGAGGGCCTGGCCCTGTCTGACTGCCTATAATATTTCTATCTAATTTACCAGCCTAAAATATTCCCCCCTCTGGAGAAGTAACCTGAACTGCCATGAGGGAACCATGGGCGATGGCCACCTGGCTTCTTCAGGTTTAAAGGGGTTGTAGATGTTGACTGACAGTCAGAGATACTGCCTAGAGATTCTATCTAAAGGCCTTCAATAGATACTAGGCATTTTAATAAACCTGGATATTTAGAATGTATTCTCACCTTAAAATTTAAGATTTAATATTTTAAATCTTAAAAAGGATTTAAAATTTTTTTTGAATTTTTGTTTTATTGAAGTAAAAATATCAATGAGACAGTTTTAAGATACTTGACAAGATGGATTTGATAAATTAATACATTGCAAATAAAATATTTTTAAATCCTTCCTAAATTCTCCTACACAGAGTGAGCAGAAAACTACTGTTAAAACTCAAAAAACATGGGAAGACCTTTAGATCCACCAACTCTAACCCCAACCTTAACCTGTTCTATTAATTAGTCATCATCTCTTTCCTATTGTGAGCAAGTAAAGCAGCTGCTTAGGCAAGCTCAGGCTAGTGTAGGGACTGCGGTTTGATCCTCAGCAACACAGGCCATGCCAGCCCTGTCCCCAGAGTGGGCTGAGCCAACCAGAGCCCAGGCATAGTGGTTTACTCCTGTAATTCCAGCACTGGGAATGCTGAAAGCAGGAAGATCACCATGAGTCCCAGCTGTGTAATGAGACTGCAACCACAAAATACATTTTTAAACAATTGATAAATAAATCCATAATATAAATGGAAAAACTATTTTTATAGACCTATGTGCCCTTGTTTGAGATTAGGTATTATATTTATATGTTTAATTCATATTTTCCATTACTCAACGGTTACTATTATGTATGATGGAACTCCATAGATCAATGTTTCATGGTGTTCTCAAAAACAGGTGCCTTTCAAAGCTCTACTGCCTGTATACATTTGAAAATCTCTCGTGTGCAGTATTTTCTATGAACTAATGTCTTTTCTGTTCTAAACAACTAATTGAAAGCAAACCTTTGAAAGATGACCAGTTTATAACCATAAAGCTGTATACTATTGAACTTGCTTGTGCTTTTTACTTTCATTATGAAATGAGTTTTAACAATATCTGTTTTTTAAGCAGAAGGAATGAGAATTCAAATATATTTTTCAACCTCACACAATTAGTAATTTTCAAAAGCGGTTCTTCTCACACCAAATCCATTATAAATTTTCACAACTTATATTGTTTTTTTTTTACTCTGAAAAAGAAGCATAAATAATATCCCAAGTACTGTACAATAGTATTCCTTGTACAGTAATCAAGACAGGAAGAGAACTAGTAACACAGAAAGATTAAGTCCTAAAAATCATTAGATCACATACATGAAGACCACAGCAGTATAAGGTAGTTTTGTCATTGTTTACATTTCCCAAGGAAGGGAGAGCTATTAATACATTAAAAATAGAACCTTGAAGTGCTAATGTAGTCAGAAGCTGCAGCAAAGAAACGTCCTGGAGAGCAGAGCAACTTTCATATCTAGAGGGACGACACAGAAAGCACACTTGGCTGCTGTTTTTATGAGATGGATTTTGTTGACATTTTATTAGAAATCCCTTTTTCAAGGCCAGAGAGATGGTTCAGTGGAATAGGCCCTTCCCTGGCAAGTGCAAGAGTCTGAGTTCAGTGCCCAGTTCTGCCAAAAAAAAATCCTTTTTCTTTGCTTAAAATTTCTACTTTTTTTTAAATTAATTTTATCGAGAAAGAAATAGCAATAAGACAGTTTCAAAACAGGTTAGCAGGGCAGTTACCCTAATGGATACATTGCATATTGTTGTCTTTGTGCTAGCTATTCAGAGTACAAGGTACAGACATGATATCTTATCTAAACACTATTAGTACAAATCTTCCTTCTCATTGAACTAAGAGAAGTAGCTGTATATCTACCTATTTTGTATATACAGATATATATTTTTCACTACAAAATGATCCTTCATTTATATTCCCCTTTTTTGTTTAGTTTTGTCAGAGATGGTTATTCCACTGCCATTCAAATATTGTAGGTGTGTGAATTCAGCAAAATATTCCAGTATAGTTCAGTAGCAATACTAGTGGGTTATCTGCAGAACTGGAAATGTCAGAAGTTGTCGACTTCAGCCTTGTATATCTCAGAATATTAATATGGCTTTACTTTTTACCTCATGGGTATACTTTTCTGCTGGATGGTTAAGACCCCTGCTACAATGTTGTATATGGGTAGCTTTCTAAATTTCTGTGTAAAATGTGTAACTTTATTTCTATTTTTTTAATTTTTTTCACATCCTATAGGTATTTGAAGTTTAACATATCAATGATTGATGGAAAATACCTGTTCCATGTTATTTCTAAGGCATTTGATATTCAGAGATAGTGATGTTAAGGTCAAATGCCTATGTTATAGAGTAATAATATCATTAAGCTTCTTTTATGGAGGGTTAACAACTTACGTTTGCAGACCAAAAAATTACAAAAAAAGAAGGGCTACAAGGATAGCCAACACTTTGGCCCTAGCCCTTCAAGATCAGTGAGAACTCAGGACATAAGAGAACCTACACTGTAACATTCTATAACTCAGTAGTGTCCCAAATTTTCTGATCAAGGAGATTATGGGGCCACAGGGGAAAGTGACTGATGATGTAGCGTGTGCCTAAGGAGAGTCATCTAGACAGAAAACATTCTCTCAGGCTTTCACAGAGAGCAAACTGGTCAAGCAATAGCCAAGAGTCATCCACATGGATGACACTGACAAAAGATCTACAAATGGCTGTACAGGGTTTCAGGGTAAATCCTGAGGGGATTTGACTGACCTTGTCAGATACAAAAGTTACATTATTTGTTATATTGATTAATTTTTAACAGCAAATTTTATCCAAAAAATAATTCTTCTCAGAAGAAGATTTCATTGATCTTTGTTAGTACATGATAGCCACTCTATAAAGGAGAAATTTTTGATAATTATGTGCTTTGAGGAGAAAATCTAAAATAAATTTGAGCTGTATTTTTCATACTGTCTTAAGTTCATAAACAAGAAGCTATCATTCTAACTAACAAATGCCAGCCAAGTAATGCCCATCAAAATGGTGCAGCAGGGGCCATGGAGATGGCTCAGTGGAATAAGTGCTTTCCTGACAAGCACAAAGGCCTGAGTTCAATCCATGGTTCCACCAAAAAAAAAAAAAAAAAAAAAATGGTGCAGCATTGAAGAGATTCAATTCTGACATTCACCTTCATTTCCTGTGAGACTCAAAGTACTTGTTTAATTTTTAATATAATTATTAATGAGGGAACATGCCATTTCAGTTATAGATCCTGAGCACTCATCCATATAGAAGATAATATTTTAATAAAATCCTACCCTGGCAGAGCAGCTCAAAGCTTTCTTCTGAGTTCCTTAGACAGAACTCAATTGCAGCTGCTGGTCTGCAAGCTCAGGAAACATTTGCACACTCAAACAAAGGGTATTGAGAATTAGTAACATTTGATCTTTCATAAGCAAAGATTGATTGCAATTAATCATCTTTATTTGTATATTTAATTATCCTGAATGGCACTTTTATAACATCTGCACCTATTGTATAAGAAATAATATCCTAGAAAATTAAGTATGTTATTAAAGCAGAAAGCAAAAAATGCCTCCTCATTGATAGGAACATATTTGGTTTTTTCTATTAAAATAACAAAAAAGTTCTCTAGCCTTTGGCATGCATTCACTTTCAGTATCTAATTCCCATTTCACACTTCCTAATTATTATTAATATTAATATTAAACATAAGGAAATAAATTTAAGTGACTAACTTGAATAAAAGATAGTCAATGCTCAGTTGAGAAATAAACTATTGGTAATGAATGCCTTCTGTGGATCTTCAGATGGCTGCAAAGACAGTCACAAAAGATATCGGAGCTCTTGCCACAAGACAATGACAGCTCCAACCCCTACCATGGAGTACAACCAACTGGATGTGCTGGGAACACCATGTGGAGACTCCACTGCTAGCAGATAATGATGAACAGTAAGTAGAGCCTGAAAACAGGCTCTGAGAGAAGATGATATAGTTAAATGAAATAGGTCAAAGGGAGACAGTGAGAGAAGCTGAGCAGTGGAAGACATGAGAGAGGGTGGGGTTCCCTCCAGGGTTTGTATATTTTCCTGAGGAGCACTTGCTACAGATGTCCATGTCTGATATCTAATAACATTTTCCTTTCTCAGACACAGTGAATATAGTCTCTACTGCCAGGAGGCAGTAATCTTGGTTGCTGCCCAAATTTTCAAAATACTTCTTTTTCACTTGGCTATGACCAAATAAAAGATGTTTTAAAACCTAAAGAATGTTTCATATATATAAGATAATATGACAGTAGGGTAGGTACAATTTAAAGGAAGATATAATGGGGCTTGAAAGACCCATTAAGATATATATATATATCTTACTAAGTACAGCTGTCCAACACCACAGCAGGCTGCCCTATGGGGCCATGAATAAATGCTTAATTCGCTTGTACTGTTGCTCAGGGTGTATGACCATGATTATAGCCCAGCAAGAAATGCACTGGGCTTCATGATTTCTCATCTCTCCCAGAGAACTGTGATGCTTATTCATTATTCTCTGATAAATACTTTTTATAAATATTTAAACAAAGAGATATGTACAGGAATCAATAAGGTGTTAGACAACCAGTACCAAAACACAGTAAGAAGAGAGAAACAAGTCCTAGTGTTCTACAGAACAGTGAGATGACAATAATTCACAATAACTTGTTATACACTTAAGAATTACTAGAAGCGAGGAGCCCAAAATCTCCAAGCAGAAAGCAGTGAAAATGAGTTGGAAACATTAATTACCCTGGATGGATCTGTACACATTGTATGCATGTATTGAAATATCATCCTGTAGCTTATGAATATGCATGTTCTGTGTTAATCAAAACATGTTTAAACATTTATAGAGACAGATGCTGACTACCCTGACTTGATCATTTCACACTATATACATGTGTCAAACTATTACACTATAGCCCAAGAATATGCAATTAAAATAATAATAATTTAAATTTTTAATGAGCTCTTAGGTAATAATAAAAGCATGACATAATATGCATCCATATGCAGTTCTGAGCCTTCTTTTCTGGGTACAAAGTTACGATTCTATTTCCAACCCTTTAGAGAATAGGTTATGTAGAATTTTAATATGTCTCAAATTTTCCAGGAGAAATTCATCCTTGGTAAGAATGAATATCAGGGATGGAAGGTATATGAATATACTATTATGACTCTCTCTTCAAGGTATGTTCATACTTAAAATAACTCCATGAGCTCCCAAAGGACAATAATCTGTCCCTGCGGGAAATCTTGCAGCTCACTGCAGAGATGTACTCCAAAATTCTGGATATGTTTATCTTCCCTAGTGCAACAGTTGTGGCTCCATGGTGCAAGTGACAGAAATGGACTCTTAAGCAAAAGGTAAATTGTTAGAAATAGACCCACACGTGTGAATATCATACAGACTCCCTAGTGGAAGAACCTGAGAGAATAAGCAAAATCTGAAAGGTATCACAGATACAGTAAACTGCAAAGATAAACAATGAAGATGAGGGAAAGGAAGAAAGATGCAAAAAAAGGAAGGTGGGAAAAACATGCAAGTATATATACAGAATGGCTGAGGTGATTGTACTCATAATTTCCATCCTTTTTTTTTGAAAATAGTAATTAATGTTTAGAATTTTCACCTTGACTAACTTTATATGCTGATATCTGTAATCTCAGCAACTACATGAAGGACAGCAACGTGTGATACAAAACCCGTGGTTGAATACCTCTTATCTTGGTCTTCTGGATGTCTACCTTCCCTAATGATCAATTATTATACTCTCTTTAAAATGAATCTTTAAAAAGATAAGGAAAAATATTAAGATTTTTTGAAAGCAAGCATCAACATTCAATTATTTTCCCTATCTCGCATAACTGTATCTGTCGATCTCAGAGACTGATGTGACAATAAAAATAGATAGTATAAGCCGGGCATGGTGGCATATGCCTGTAATCCCAGCACTCGGGAGGCTGAGGCAGGAGGATTGTTGTGAGTTCGAGACCAGCCTGAGCTACAAAGTGAGCTTAAGGCCAGCCTGAACTGCATAGTGAGACCCTGTCTCAAAAAGACAAAAAAAAAAAAAAATAGATAGTATATTAATCGTTGTTAGCTAGTCCTGTTTTGAAAAATCTATAACAAATAGAAAAAAAGAAATGGGTACCATACTGTATGGTACCCATTTCTTTTTTTCTATTTGTTTTTGCTTCTGTTTTTACTCTTTAAAATTAAATTAAATTAAAAAATAAAAATAAAGAATGAAATAATTCAAGGTCTAAAAGAACAACTAGAAATAGGAAAGACAGATATTAAGAGAGTATCAGAAAGCTAGCAATTGGAAACCTGCAATCATTTCATATCAAAATCTGTATTTGGGCCCGGGAGTTGGCTCAGCAGAATAAGCACTTCCCTGGCAAGTGCGAGGACCTGAGTTCAATGCCTGGTTCTGGGAAAAAGAAAAATCTGTATTTGTCCATAATTGCCACAATAAAAATTATACCCAACTATAGTTCTTCTTTGTTGGCTTCACATTTTCAAATTTCATTATCCTTTTTTTTTTTTTTAATGTATTTAGTACAGGGTCTCACTATATAGATTGGACTTGTAGGGATTCTCTTGTTCTCAGTCTCCCAAGCGCTGGTATTATGGGTATGTGCCACCACATCCAGTCTCAATCACTATCTCAGGGCACCCCTGGGGCAGGGCTGTCATGGCAGGCTAGGGATCAAACCCCTAACCCCTGTGTCTGCTAAGTAGGTGCTTTAATCCGCTGAGCTATCTGGCCATCCCTTCAAATTTCAAAGTGTTCAGAGAAAGTAGCCTGCTGGCCAGGTGTCTGGTCTTGATTACTGGCCCACTCCACCAGGAGCAGGGGAATTGTGTTCTGGGCCTCTTAGCTGTGGAAGAAGAAATCACTTTCCAACCAAGGACACATGCCAAGGAAGAGATGGTTCTCCTAAGAGAAAAAGTGCACTATTGGAATAGAAAATTGGCCAGTCAGTGGAAGAATGACAAAACATACTCTTCATATATGCATTGTATTTGTTTATTTGAGGTCCACTATAAATCTTGACAGCCTCAGATATCAGATTTTTCTCCGTACATTTTTTCCACAGTTGAGATTACTTGTGTCATTCTGCCTCCTATTTTTCTTGCATATTTATTTACAACACAAGCAATTAGCCAAGACTGTTTTGCCCCTAGAATGGTTCTGCATGGAAAGAGTTTGTCTTTCTAACTCTCCCTCCAGAGTGAAACAAGTGGCCTAGTTTCTGTTTCAGACCATATTTTAAATCCAATTTCAGTACACTAATGAGGTACCATTATCTGGTGCTATTTCTCAACTACTCCAGTTTCTTCTTTGTATTACCACCACCATGTCTTGGCCTAAATATTTTTATGTTTAATGATGCTTTAATGTTGGTATCCTAGGTGTTTTTAGCAAAGTTAGTTATTTTAAAAATCAAATAAATAAGTTTTCTGGAATTTCAATTTCTGGTTCAAAGCTAGTGCTACTAGATAGTTGCTTCCCTTAGATTTAAAGCAAATAAGACATGACATTTAAACACTTACTTAATGTAATTCAGAATATAAAGCATCAACATACTGTGTGAGCATTTTGTGGTTACTTTATAGGATCACAATTCACAGTGAGAGTTTCTTTGTCTTTAACTTTTAAAAAAGAAAACTAATTCCCAAAGCTGAAGTCCTCATGAATCATGACATAAAGGCCAGTTTGTTCAATATCATGCAAGACTGTGATTCATCTCTTGTCTGTTTCATGCTGGGATTCCTTAGGAAGACACAAGTCAGATGGTATAGTTCATCTAGGTAAAGGAGTTGATCTTATGCTAATCAACATTGTCACTTCTATCAGCTCCATCTTTTGTTTTCTTAGTTGGATCTATAATGCTGCCTTTTCATTTGGTGTGCTGCCTTGAACTCACGTCAGTGTAATCCATGGTTCCATCTGCAATTTCAGTAACTGCATTTTTTGGTTGTTTGTTTGCTTCCTTGCTTATATATTGTGTATTGGATACAGAGTCTCACTACTCATGCAGCACAGATTCGTAGTGATCCTTCTGTTTACATCCTCCCCAGAGCTGGGATTGCAGGCATGCACCACCATGCCCGGACTAGGTGGCTGGCTCACCATGCCTTCGTGTGGAGCTGCTGCAACCTGTGGTGTGGGGGATCGAACCCCAATCCCTGTGCTTGCCTAAGCAGGCCCTTAGTCCGCTGAGCTATCACCAGCCCAGCAACTGTGTTTTGAAAGAGGGAAGAAAACTTCCACACAAAGTGCAAGCATCAGTACAACTGCATAGCCTTAGTTGTTTGCAGAAAGTATTCATGGAGTTTCTGTGACTGCAACTAGTAATCAAGATGCTTACATGGGGAACATGAGTGAAAACACAGATAATGTCTTTGCAAATGGAAATTAAAATATATGCATTCCACATTGCAAGGAATACTCCAAAAGCTATCATCATAGAAATAGAGGTTTGCATTAGCAAAACAGTAAAAAGATATCCTTCTTTCCCTATGTACATTCTCTGCTGTCAGCTATAGCAGACAACTGTGCAAGTTTTATTATCTTAGCAATATAAAAAAGAACACCATGGTACATTTTAAATTTCATGATCATAAATTAAAAATCAAATATTTTAAATGTCTCTGTATGGATTCATTTTAAAATAATGAAATTTTTATGTATTTAGTACAGGATCTACAGAGTCTCACTACACAGATAGGACTCATACTGGTCCTCCTGTTTTTAGTCTCCCAAATGCTGGAGCATGCCATCACTCCCAGGCTCAACTGACAGCTCAGCACGCCCTGGGGGTGGGGCCAGCATGGTATGCAGAGGATCAAACCTTGGTCCTTGTGCCTGCCTAAGCAGGCTCTTTAGTCCACTGAGCTATCTGGCCAGCCCAAAATAATTAACTTTTAGATAATTTTTATTTCAATTTTGTTTCTGCCTTCATAATTCACTCTAGTGTTCAAACTTTTGGTTGTTTCTGCTCTTGAGAACAATTTTTTGTACCATAGTCAGATTTTATACCGTAGAGGCCAAAGAGAAACTGACTACCTGAAAACACTCCAGTAAGGTTGCTTATCATTTATAAAAATAAAACACTGATTTTATTTTGTTTTAACTGCACTGTACAAATACCCATCCATATTGAATTGTAGCATATTTTAAGAATCATTATTTCTGTTGACTAATTCTGTGTTTGCTTCCCAAAATTAAATTCAGACAAATGATGGTCTGTTGGAGGCATTTGAAATTACACAGAGATGAGAACTTGGAAAGAGACTAATACCAGCCAATATTCAAATATGACTTTATAATTTACAGTGATTTTACATATATGGTGTCATTTGATATTTCTGAGTCGCATGAGATTGCTCAAATTTTCCATCTTTTGCAGAAACTTGAATGATCATGATAGGTGGGCTCATATATTGCTTGCAGGCAAAACAAGTTAAGTTGAAATAATTGAAAATATTCTATATGGGCAAGTGCTGCAGACACAGCACATGACCATCCTAACTCAATGAAATCATAGCTCCTTTTTATAGCTGACAAAACTAAAAGATGTATTTTGATCTTGGCTCCCACAGTCATTCACTTTGAGTCACTGGATAAATCAGAAGTCCCTGTGGGACTGTAACTTCTCAGTATGAAATTAGATTATATGTCTAATGTTTCTCCATAAGCTAAAACTCTGGTTCTATGCTTCTCTCAAATTTCTTGTGCCAACCTGGCTTCCATGAGGCATCATTTTCTTCAGTTTAGGAGGGTCAAGTATATAGAGAATTAAAAGGTGCCCAGACCCTGAAAATCAGAAGTTTTGCCTGATCCAATAGGAAGGACTATGATTACAAATGTAGTGACCCATTATGTCGGTCTGTCAGTATCTGCTTAAGTAGACAGAACAGTGGAAAAGGACACAAACCTGAAGGTTGTAGCAGGGAAGTCTCACACAAAGCTATGATGGTACATCAGTACACATAACTAATAAGTACAAACTGCTTCCCTTGTTTATCCTAAAAACGCCTTGGATTACAGTCGCCATTGATCTTAGATTTGCTCAGAATGTTCAAGGCCAACACTGTCCAAGAGTGTTAATAGTAATGGAAACAACCAATGTTAAAATGCATAGACAATTTCAGAGTTCAACAGGGAGAGAAATGTAGAGACACACACCCAAGTGATCTCTTCTGATATCTACTGGATCTTCTAGAACTGAAACCTCTCAGCTACCCCTCTCCCACAATGAAAAGTCTACTGAATCTCAGCATCTTGCAATATGAGGATCCCTTCCCACTAACATACAGTGTTTGTCAGAACATAGAAGTCAGAAGGCATCCTCCCTCCCTCAAGGTCAGGGTTTAAGTGATCCTGTGCCCTAGTTTTTCTGACAAAAAGTCTCAATTTCACCAGTTCAGCTTGAGCTGTGTGGCTAATTTGCAATAAGAAATGTTTTTGTAGGAAGAAGCCTCTGCTTACTGCTATTCAAAATGGGAAAATACAAAGCTTGAATCCCAGAAATCATATGTGGCAAGGCCTAGGAAATAAACCAAGTCATTTGACTGTCACATCTGTGATTTCTTTCCCATAAAATTTCACCAGCGCTCTTGTTGTTGACATTTCCACTTAGCAGCGAGTCACGCAGGCAGGAACAAGACATCAGGTGCCTGTATTTCCTTTGTTAACTTCCTGATAATTACTTAACCCTCCACTTCCCTGCACAAAGCAGGAGCAGTCCCTAAAGGTGAAAGAACTGCAGAATAAAGCCTTGGTATTGAGTAATGTAATGAAATACTAGCATTACTTTTTAGAAAACCCATATGGCTCAAGTGTTATTAATATTCAAGTCTTAGAAACTCATTCACTCTTCAAATTCTAAGCCTCACAATTTAATTATCTTTTTATGAAGTTAGATTTAGACTCTTCATGTTATTTCCCTGCTTTTGGTTCTCTTTCTTTCCCCTCTGTTTAATTGCCTGCCATGCCTGGTGGATTCATTCTTTTGGATTTCATGGTATTGTAACCTTCACCGTTTCTTTCTAGAATGTTCTGCAGAATGTTTTTGGAGTGCTGGTATGATAGTCATGATTTTCTTGTCATGAAAGTCAATTTTGTAAGATCCTTTTGTGGAGTATATCAGTTTGGGTCCTAAGTCCAAGCTCTTGACTTAGAGGAAGTTGAGAAGTCTGCTGTAATTTTAATGAGCTTTCCCATATAGGTGATTTTTTTTTTCTTTTCCCTGACAGATTTTAATATTCTTTCTGGTCTTCTACTGAATTTCTTGAATATCACATTCTAGTGTAGATTCATTTGCATAATGACCAATTGGAGTTTTATGTGCCTCATTTATTTGTACATCAAATTCTTTTTCCGTGATTTGTGAAGTTTTCTACCATTACTTCTATGAAGAGGTTGTTTTTGTTGTTATTTTCACTGTCTTCTAGTTTTTTATTGACTTTAATCAGTCTTATATTATTCTTTGCATCATCTCGCAGCCATTGGATTGATTTTCCATGATCTCTTATTATTACTAAGAAATCTTTCTATGATCTCTAACTCTAATACTGTCTTTAGATCTGATACTCTGTCATCATGATTGTTCATTCTAATGCATATACTTTCAAGAGAAGTTTTAACCTCCTAGATATCTGTTTGAATATGTTTCATGGATTCCATTTCTTTGCTATGTTGGGCATTCATGATTCCCATCATTTTCCCAAGTGCCTTCATTTTTTATATCTGTATTTTTTTATATTCACAGTTTGATTGAGGTATAATTGTAATAAGTTGGAAAAACATACAGTACAAATTTCATGAATTTATGTACAAATTTATTATTATTTTTATGCTTTCAGATTTATTGGCTATTCATAAAATTTATACAAATGAAAGAAAAATTAATGCATTGTATATTGTTGTCTTTTTATTGAAGAACAAATAGCAATGAGACAGTTTCAAATCAAATCAATAGGACAGATTCAATAATTAATACATTGCAAATTGTTTTTGTAATGGTTTGTTGTTATACAAGATACATACATGATATTTTACTTACAGACACTATTAGAGCACATGTCTCTAATCAATGATTTAAAAGAATGTAGCTGCATACCTAACTTATTTTTTAAAGCTGAATTATAGGACAGTTTAAAAAATTAATACTTTCTACCTTGTTATCTTCCTAGTGGTTGTCCATAGTATTAGAAGCCAACATAATATCTTGTCCAACTTCTATTAGCACTAATCTTGCTTCTCATAGAATTATGCAGAAGTACTGCATATTTATCCTAACAGTACCGTTTATACAAACACATTATGGCTCTTCCTTTGTATCGCCCTTTTTTTGTCTAGACATGTCAAAAAAGGGCACTCCATTGTCATTAAACCATTATAGGTACCTGAACTTGGCAACGCAATCAAACACAGTCCAGAAGTCCACTATGATAGTGAGTTATCTGAAGAAGTTATTGACTATAGCCATTTACAGCTCAACTTATTATCATGGGCCCACTTTATATACCTCATTTTTATACCTGTCTGCTGGATAGTTAAGACTGAGATGAAGCAAGACTTATATAATAGGCTCTGTGAGAGCCTGAGAGAAAGTTTTCTCTCCATGTGACTCTCCCCAGGCACACTATAAATCATCGATCGCCTTCCTTTGTGGCTCCATAATCTCCTTGATCAGAAAATTTGGGGCACAACTGAGTTCCATGATGTTATAGTACAGGTTCTCCTATGTCCTGGGTCTTCATTGACCTTGATAGGGTAGGGCCAAAATGTTGGCTGACCTTGAGGCCCTTCTATTTCTCTAATTTTTGATCTGTGGACTTGGTTTGTTAACCATCCAGAAGAAAAGTTGAACGGCAGCATATGCAGTTCACTTTGCCATAACTGTCTGACTAAATTCTTTTTAGTTATTGTTGTACATTTCCATTTGTATTTCTTCTTTTGACTTCTTATACTATGGAGACTATACGATATTTGCCCATGTGTGTCTGGTTTATTTCACTTACGAGTATATGTCCAAGTGGCATCTACTTCAATATAAATGCTTCAAGTTTATCATTCTTTATAGCTGAGTAATACTCCATTATATAGAAATAACACATCTTTTTCAACCATTTCTCATGTGATGGACATCTTGGTTGTTTCCAAGATTTTGTTTTGACAAATTGTGCTGCTATAAACATAGGTACACATATATCACTATGATATGAATTTTTCAGATCCTCTGGGAAAATTACCAGGAGGGGGATAGCCAGCTTGAATGGGATTTCTAGTCCTACTCTTTTGAGGAGTCTCCACACTGATCTCCACAATGGTTGCACCAGTCTACATTCCCACCAGCAGTGGAGAAGTGTTCCCTTTACCCCACATCCTCTCCAACATTTGTTGTTCGTTGATTTCTTTATGATAGCCATTCTTTCTGGAGTGAGATGATATCCCAGTGTTGTTTTAATTTACATTTCACGGATGGCTAGTGATCTGGAGCATTTTTTCTTATATTTATTCACTTCTTTAATTTCATCCTCTGAGAAGTATGTATTCATCTCAGATGCCCATTTCTGAATTGGGTCTTTAAACCTGAGGGCCCTGTTATATCTTAGTTCTTTATATATTCTAGAGAGCAGACCTTTGTGTGATTGCTTATTAGTTAGGATTTTTTCAAAATCTGTGGGTTGTCTTTACACTTTGTTGACAACTTGTTTTCATGTGCAGCAACTCCTCACGAAGAGTTGATCCCAGTTATTGATTCTTTCAAGTGTTTTCCATGTGAATACATGTTTGTTCCTGAACTCTTTGCCTACCCCTATATCTTCAAGAGTTCCTCCTACTTTCTCTTCCAGGAGATGGAGTGTTACTTTTTTAATGTTTAGATCTTTAATGCATTTAAATCTGTATTGACTCTCGATTCAATATGTCCTTCAGAATGATCATCATCTCTAGTTATCTGAAAAATTATTTCTGATTTGATTTTTTTCTAAAGTCTCATTCATCTACTATGTTACTTTCACTGTTACCACTTCAGAGAGTCCAGGTGGGTGGCTTTCAAATTATTCTGCCTCATTGGCCCCTGGGTTTGCTTTCAGTAACCTTGAAGTCTGGTGTTGCATGTCTTCTCATTTTCTTGTTTTTTAAGTTAAATTCCTGTGTTGATGCTTGTAAATTGTGTATGTCAAGTAGCCTTATTGTTATCATGATGCACCTCTAGGAAATGGTTACTTCTCAGAGATGTCTTCCACGTATAGCTGACTTTTAGGTTCTGGGTTCATTGCCAGATCCTACCTCTTTAATTTTTGAGGATTAGAAGTTGCCACCTATTTGACCCAGCCCCTGGTTTTTTGGTACTTGTGTGTAGCATTTTTTATGATTCTCGGACAATCTTAGTCTTGGCATTACAAGAAAGAACAGCTGATTAAAACAATCATGTTCTCTTGACTAACGTACAATTAGTCATAAAATAGCATCAAACATATCTTTGGAAATTACACAGTGGTAAATATTAATTTTCTAAGGACAAGATTTTTGTACTTATATAGCGAAATTTAAAATAGGCCAGAAAATTAGATACAATGAATACACCCTCAACATTACATACAATAAATTTATGCTCAGTGAAGAAAATGTAAAAGGGAATAAGGGAAACATAGAGAAATAGATGATGACAAAGAGTTTATATGTAAAGCTAGAAGACAAAGGAAAATTGTGGAAACTTTGGAAAATTGGTGAAGAAAGCGAAGGGAAAGAGAAAGAAATAAAAATAAGAACACTGTCACTGGTAGACGGGGCAGATGCAGTCAGGTTCCACGTTGATTGATCCCAGCAATCCAGCAGGAGAATTATAGGATGGTAGTTGATAATCCCAGCAGACCTGTGCCTTTAGTTCCACTGAAGTCCAGGCTGCTTTTGGTTTCTGGTGGTGAGGTTAGAATCTGAGTTATTCAGAGCTTTAGATCATGAGAACTTGCATTTTATCCAAGAAGGCCTACTGGAATTAGATGCTACTTATCAGAAAAAGATGGCTAGTCACACAGACAGTGGGAATGCAGGGGATAAAGAAATGGGAGATTCAGAAATGAATAATTTTTCATGTTTGATTTTATCAGTGATATTTCCTGCTACTAATTGATATCTCAGTGCAGCACCATGAAAGGGATAAAAAATACAATGTAGATTGATATTAAGAATTGCATATAATTTCCAACTTTACCACAGTATTTCTGAGTACCTTGAATTTCAAATGGCACAGTCAATAGCATACAAATAATAATGAGAAATGTTAAGCCATATAAATACTTCACATCCTTCAATACACTATTTTCTTTCTATAATTAAGAGCTTACCAAATGGCTAATATTGTGGTAAGAATTTACTCTCATAATCTTAACTACTCTACAGAATTGTTCGAAGATAAATATTATCATCAAATTTTAAGGAAGAAAAGGTTAAATAACTTTCTGGCCTTACAGTAGTTAAAAGCATAAACTCAGATGCATCTGATTCTTGAGATTAGCCTATAAACTACCATATTATGCCTTACCGCAAAATAGTCCCAATATTGATATAACCTCAGAGGCTTTGCATCATGATAACGCTGATTACCTTTACACTTTTATTATTCTCATCACTTTCAGTTCCTGGAGAAAATCTCCATGCTGCTTAAGAATACCACATTCTGTTCTGTCAGTGAATTAATTTCCTGAGTAAGTAGGAGAAGGGAGCATTATTTTCTGAACAAAGATAGCTTTATAATTGCCAAAAGCTTGGTGATACACTATGATGTTAAGAATGTGTCATTTTAAAAATGAATCACACACATAATGAAATTCCACTTGTGGTATCAGAGAGAGGTATACAGCTGTGTATGACTGAACTGGTTCACTTTTGCATGAACACCATCTGCTTTTTGTAGCTCTGGATATTATTTTTCATTTCAGATAATGAATCGTTAGAGGAAAAAAAAAGATAGAGAAACCACACAGATTGTATTCTTGTCTCTTCTAGGCTAATGGTGCTTCAGTAATGAAGCCCAGATGTATTGTGATATAACAATGTACCATTTATTACCAGACAGCTCTTAGACTCAATTGCACTGGCAAGACTTTGAAGATTTGGCTCTTCCTTTCCAATCCTGGTACCTCCTCATGACATTCACATGAGTGGTTCAGTGCAGCAACGACAGAAACAGGTGGGGCCATGACCATTTTTCCCTGGTTAGCTGTAAGCTTATGGCTCATACTATAAAGTGTAGGTGAGAGAAACTCTCTGAGACCAAGATTCTTTTGATCTAATCAAGAAGAAACACAGATTAAGGACTCTGATTTCCACTAAGGCAAATCCAACATAAGCAGACTAGTTCCCACTCATAACATTTGTGATGATATCCTAAACACAACTGCTCAGTGTTGATCACTCCTCATATCATCTCCTTTTTGTGGTCTCTACACCATTGTGCCATTTTAGAAGGTCTTGATAATCTCTCAAGATCTCAGACCACAAAGAACCAACATGAGCTGGCAGACTCCCCACCATACGGAGCAGCCACCTCGAATTTTTCAATACGTCTATCACAAGCCATTTACATCGTATGCATCATAAAACCAGGCATGGCTGAGTTTCCCCCTCAATAAAGGAAGCAGCTGAAAGTGAATCTATCTGTATTTTCTAAGGAAATAATTAAACAACTTTAAAAGTTATTAACAACAATGACTTGTGCCACTATTATGTTATTAACCCTCAGATAAGATCCCTACTCTAGGGCATAAATAGAACTTCTCTGACTTCAAAGTCCAGTTGTTTCTTTCTAATTAGGAAGTATAACACCTAATTTGATGCTAAGCTGCAGTAATTCCATTGGCTCTAATTCTTTTCTGTTCCACCTTTCCCTCATCTTCATACCCCTGTAACTAATGTGAAGGACTTACTGTTTAATACTTTTGTTATAAATAACTCTCTTTGAAACAGTTGTCTTTGAAAAATGTTGGGATTTAAATCATATGAGACAAATACATATATTCTGAATCTCCAGCTTAATTATCTAAACAGTTCACTTATAATACAAATCATATTTAAAGCAGAAGAAATGGCTAAATTAGAAATTTCCCTGACAATGTGTTTACTACACAAGAACAGAAAATTGACCATTTTCAATTACTTTGAAAACAATGAAATGGAAATAATAATGACTTTCTCCATCAGAGAAAGAATAAAATGTACACTTTCACTGTGTTTATACTGCAACTGAAATATGTCCCATGTGGTTCTTAATGGAACTTTCAAAATTTCCCCTGGGTCATCCCAAACTTCACAAGTTTTAAGATGCAGTATTTTTTCAATAAGAAGAACTAGAAAACACCAACCGGTAATGTTACAGTGTAAAATGTTTTTCTGCTTGATTTCCAAAGCTTAAAAAAGAATAATATTAAAATCATGGGAATTTTTTTCATTCTGCCCATGGGGATTTATGACTAAGACACTGGTCATAAATAATTTGGAAAACTGAGCCTTTTTTCCCCAATGATTCTCTGTGCTAGATGGCTTGTAACATGGCTCCAATTTTCACCTCTGCCTCTGTCTATAGCCAGATCACTTTGAAGCAGAGCATTCCATTCTTCCTCCCCAGGACAGGCAAAGGAGTGTGAACCAGGTGGCTACAGGACAGGGAAAAAGAAAAGGGAAAGCAATGTTATGGAAGTGGATCAGCCACATTTGGGGTTGAATTGACATAGGCTCCAACCAGAAGTGAGCACAACAGGGAAGGGGTAAGGATAGGTTTAGGCTGGACCTGAGATAAAAGTCATCACCCTATCTGGTGATCTGGACTGGTCCAGAGAATGTGATCTAAGTGACCCATCCCTAGTACAGATTCAAGGGCTCCAAGGACTTTGGCTCTTGGCTCCCTTTTGCTCCTCTGCTTCTGCCTGAGAAAACTCACTTGTTGGAGAACAAGATAAAGCGCAGAGCAAAACTTAACTGCACACATGAGGCCATCCTACACCTCTAACAACTGACCACAGATTCATGAGTAAGCTTAAATAGTATCTGCCAACTCATGAACTTATTAAAACCAGCACATTACACCATTTTGTTATTTACACATCAAAAAGAAGTCAGCAACCTAAATTCTGACTACTTTCTGAATTAAGATTTAGAAGTGTTTAAATTATTTTGTTTAGTTTGAGCCCAGCTGTGACTTGTAGCTCTCTAATAGCTTAGCTTCCAGCATAGGACTGAGGTTGAACTATGAATAAACTACATTCACTTTCAAATGTCATTCAATTAATACCTATAGTTTAACATATTGGAACTTCAGTTATCTCAGACTTAAATATTCTCTGATAGGCTCCAAAATGGTTTACAGTCCAGTAGAGAAAACTACTAACCCTTTTTTTTATTTCCATAACATTGTATCTTATTTTTTAAATTTATTTATTTATATTTTAACTTGAAGAGTGAAAAATACAAGCAAAAACAAATAGAAACTATGACATAAACAGGGTAACACACAATATACATATGTTACAGATTTTCAAAATGGGGATAGTTAATTTTATATTTTTTAATAAAAAAATCCAACATAGATCAGCAATCCACAGTAGAAATGGGTTATCCACGGAAGATGTTGACTTGAGCCATTCACAGCTCAGTATATTAATATGACTTTATTTTTTTTCTCATTTTTTTATTTTTATTTATTTATTTATTTGTCTCTTTCTGGCTTATCTTTGCCATCTTTTTTTTAATTTTTGTTTTATTGAAGTACAAATATCAATGAGGCAGTTTTAAGATACCTTGACAAGATAGATTTGATAAAATAATACATTGCAAACTGTTTTCATAATGTTTTGGTATCCTATAAGGTGCATACATGAAATTTTACTTACAGACATTATTATACCATATGTCTCTTATCATTAAATAGAGTGTAGCTGTTTACTTATCTTATTTTTTATACCTGAATTGCATCAAAGATTCAATAATTAATACTTTCTACCTTATTATGTTCCTAGTGGTTGTCCATAGCACTAGAAGCTGACATAATATCCTGTCCAACCACCATTAGTGCAAATCTTGCCTCCATAGGATTATGTAGAAGCACAGCGTTATGACTTTACTTTATATACCTCCATTTTTATACTTTTCTGCTGGATGGTTAAGAGCAAGTTAAAGCAAGATGTATATAACAAGAAATGTAACTTTTGTGTCAGATAAGGTCAGTCAGATACCCTCAGGGTTTATCCTGTAACCCTGTACCACACTTTGTAGATCCCTTGTCAGTGTCAGCCATGCGAATGAGTCACGACCATGGCTTGACCAATTTGCTCTCTGTGGAAGCGTCAGAGAAAGGTTTCTTTCCATGTGACTCTCCTTAGGAACACTATACATCATCCATCACATTCCTCTGTGGCCCCATAATCTCCTTGATCAGAAAATTTGGGGCACAACTGAGCTACATGGTATTAAATATAGGTTCTCTTATGTCTTGAGTCTTCACTGACCTTGAAAGGATAGGGAAAAAATGTTGGCTGACCTTGCAGCCTTCCTTTTTCTCCAATTTTTGGTCTGAAAACTTACATTGTTAACCCTTCAGAAAAGAAGCTTATTTTTACCCTGCAACATATACAGTTTGGTTTACCCACACTATTAGTCTAAATATCAGACATCATAGGCATAACCTGGAACATGTATTTTTCATCAAGTATTGAAATACTAAACTCTAAGTCCATATGGAATATGCAGAAGAAAAAAAAATTAAATAGGAATTAACACTTACATATATTTACATAGCTATTTGGAAATCTATCCATATACAGCATTGTAGCAGGACTGTCTTGTGACATTTTTTTGTCTTATTTTTCATTTTGCTTTAAAATTTTTTTGTTTAAAAGACAGTATAGTAATAGTTGGTATGTTATAACAAGAAGCACATATTTAGAAGACCAGAACAACAGGCATTTGAAGCATGACCCTTCTATTACACTTTGTTAAATTCAGTGCAGTTGCTTGGTTGACAGGTATCCAGGTATCAGCATATATAGTTAGCTGAGGTGAGAATCCTACCACTTAACTGCTAGTTTCACTAATGTTTCTCGGGATCACTGTTTTACCCATCTAGTGTGTATAAATGCATGGCTTTGCCCCGTCATGTTTCTCAGCTTTTCTCCTTGCCCTCTCCTCATTGTCCAATCCTCATGTTCTCACTTTCCTTTTAATTGTGTTATACATTTCTATTTGCAATTCTTCTTTTGAGTTATACTAGTGAGACTATACTATATTTGCACATGTGGGTCTGGTTTATTTTGTTTATATCTTCAAGTGGCATCCATTTAAATATGAAGGCTTCAAGTTTATCACTTTACAGCTTCGTAATACTCCATTGCATAAAGATACCACATCTTTTTCAACCATTTCTCATGTGATAGGCATCTTGGTTGTCAGGAAATCACTAACTTTTTAAAAGAAGCACAGTGTTTAGGGCAACATATTTTGCGTTCTTATGACATGATCTTCTTAAATTATAGACCATGCTAAATATGTCATTACTTTCTCCAAACATGGAGACAACTACATATGTTTCTGCATTTTACCACTAAGCCTCAGGAAAATTATATGACAATGTACCTCCAAAAAAACTAAGGAAGTTCTGGGTTTCAAAAAAAGGAATGCCATTTAGGGCAAAATGCTGCTTCATGACCAAAAATAATTTTTCTTATCAAAAACACATACTCTGCTGTGAAAGGCTCAAGTCCACAACTTCTGACATTGCCAAGCCTATGGATAATCCACTACTATTATGGACTACTGGACCATATTAGAATATTTTGCTGAATTCACGCACCTACAATACTTAAATGACAATGGAGTACCCTTCTTTGACAAAACTAAACAAAAAAGGGGATACAAATAAATGACCACTTTGTATATGTATATTCAAAATAGATAGATACACAGCTACATTCTTTTCAATCAGTGAATAAAGATTAGTTCTAATAGTGTTTGTGGACAGGATATCATGTCTACATCTTGTACAATGAATAACCACTAAGACAACAATATGCAATGTATTTATTATTGAAACTGTCCTACTAATTGGCTTTGAAACTTGTCTCATTACTATTTGTTTCTCAATAAAATTATTAAAAAACCACTATATTTGTGTTTAGATTAGAATCACAAACTCTACCATGTACTAGAAATCAGAATGAAGCACATCTTGACAGATGAATTTGAGTACTGACTTAAAATACCAAAAATCAGTTTTTCTTTTATTTCTAATATCAGTTTGAACCCCACCTTGATGGGTTGAATAAGTGTCCTTGAAGGTCAATGTGTTAGAAAGTAGCATGCTGGAGACTTCAAGTGAACACCTTAAGACACAGGCCTAAGAGGAGCCTACCTGGGAGGCCCTGCTCTCTTCTCCACCCTCTTTGTTTCCAGGCCCTCAAGTCGTCACTTTGCCCTACACTATGCTTTTACCACTGCCATTCCACACCCGCTCCAGGAACCACAGCCATGGCTTCATCTGTTCTTACACTGGAGCCCCTAAATTGTGAAGTAAGTCAACTTGTTTATGCTTCACCATGTCAGTTATGTCATGGTAGTGATGAAACCATGACTAATACAGCATGACTTAGAATAGATGCAGCTTTTGGAGACAGAGATTGGGCAGTCACCTGTGTTAGACAGAAGCAGGACCAGAGGTATGCTTCCTGCATTTTATGGGTTTGAACAGTGTCCCCCCAAAAACATAGGTTGTCATTTTAACTTCAGAAACCAGAATGTGATTATATTTGAGGTAAGGCTTTTAACAAGGTAATTAAGTTACAATCAAGTCATTAGAATGGGCCTTAATTCTACATCATGATGATGTCATTTTTAAAAAAGTAAAGTTGCGACACAGATCTACATAAGGAAACCAAGTTTGGACTCAGTTTTGGGTGAACATCAGATCCAAGAACGGAGCCACAGAAAGAAGTGGCCTTCACAACACTGACCTCAAGCTTCCAGGCCCCAGAATAGCAGATTAAAAAACTTTCCACTATTTAAGCCATCCTGTCTGAGGTACTTGTTTATAATAGGCCTACCAAACTAACATGTTGTGGTGGGCAGACTGAGGAGATTGTCAATTCAGTGACACGTTTATGACACAATTATTTAAGGTGGGTAAGTGCAAAGCATACACTTAAGACTTAGTTTTAGAGTCTAACACTTTTCCTGTGGCTGGGAACTGAAAGCCAGAAAGAAATTCAGACAGCTCATCAGGTTTCAGGAATTGTTCCCCTTGACTTGCAGTGTCTCAATTTTTAATTTGTAGAACTGGCATCTTCAGCGTTTTTATTTTAAAGTCAGATGAAGGTTGACAGACATAGCACTCAAGAGTTGATAATGCAGTTGTGTCCTGAAGGAATTCAAGGCAGGAATTCATTTGTTAAAGAAAAAACAATACTCAAATGTGGATGCTAGAGACAGAAGAAGACCAAGAAAACAAATTTTGATTCAGTTATTAAAGAGGGGTGATGGTAATAATGTTATCTTCATTTAGGAGTTTTAGAGGATCCCATCCCTTCTTTGGCCCTTCCCCTATTTCATTTGTTTTCTTTCTTAGAATCTGTAGATAGATAGTCACCATTTTTTTCAGCCTATAAACTTGGGGTACTGTTATCTCTGTTCTAGAAATTTCTATACCTTCTCTTAATCTATAGTTAAACTTATGACACACTTGAAATGCCTTCTATACATGGATAATCATCGAACTGATACATTCCTGACTCCAATACTCTGCTTGGTGTCTGTATGTAGGTGGCTAAAAATCTTCTTATAGCCAATGAAATAAACTTAATTGTCAATTTCATTGGCTTGGAAGCTTCCCAGGGGACTAGTAAAGCACACTTCCATGTGTGTCTAAGCTTGAGATTGATATCTTCATCCTCTTCCCTTCCTCTCTGATTCAGTCCCCTAACCTACTTCTCAGCTGCCTGAAGTAAGTACCATTGCTCTGCCACATCCTTCCATCCTGGGGTTTCTGCTGCGAAGCCTACCACATACGGACTGAATCTTCTAAAACCATGAGCCCAATAAATCTCTCCTCTAAATAGTAAGTGTAAGGAAATATGTCCAACAACAGGAAAGCCAACTAATATACCTAACATGCAGAGCCCAGAACCTGGATCCCCTCCTCAAGAATATTCCTTACAGTTCTTCCTAACTCAATTATGCCGACTATGCCCACTTTCTTGTTTTAAAAGCAAATCTTTGTAGTCATTGTTGACTCCTTTCTCTTGCTTCTTCTGCCGTCTGTCAGCAAATCTCACTAGCTAGCTATATCTTCAAAATGTATCCATATTTAATCAAAGCTTATCTGCCACAATGTCCTCCCACTCCTCTCCTGCTCGTCCTAATTCTGTTCTCAGTAGGGAAACTACAGGGATGTTTTAGAAGTATAACCCCAAGCATACTGATTTTTGTACTCAAAATCATCCAATGGCTCCCATTCCACTAACAGTAAAAGTCCAAACCTATCAAGTATCTGGAAAGAACCCAGCACCTAAGTGTCCCGATCTCATTCCCTCCCCTTTATTCCTTCTTATCCCGCCCTATCACCCCAGCCTGCTTGTTCTTTCTCACTCCTCAGAGCCTTGGCATTTGGTGTGAAGGCAGTGGCTGAAAGACTCAAAGCATGTGATTTACACACACCATCATCTCACATCTTCCTTCAAGTGACATCAACATTGAAAGTCATGCCCGGATGGCAATCCTGTACAAAATAGCATACATTTTTTACTCTGTTTGTACAGAATGTTTTCTGTTTGTTTCTCCTCCTTCCCCCAATACTAGGGTTTTACTATTGCACTGACTATATTTAATGCACATAGGAAGAGCTTCATAAGCATTGTTCAAATAAATGAACATATTTTTAAAAACTCCTCTGGCCTCTGATGGAAATCTTTAGTGGGCTTTTCACTGACTGTGAAATGACAGGCAAACATTTCCTGTCAACTATCAAGTCATTTCACAACTCTTCATTACTTTCCTATGAGATACCAAACTTCTCATCCTGACTTTTTCCTAAAGTCTGGATTTCTCCTTCCACACTCCACCAAGAAGAGCTCTCCTCCCTGTGTCAGCAGGTGCAATGGCACCTCTCCATCGAGCCATGCTTCAGATGCTACCACCACCCTCAAAACTTCCCCGAGTCCCATGACACATGATGAAGCACAGATATTCATGCACGTATCATTTTCCCTTCTGAATCACTCTTCTAAGTAATTTATGTTGTCCAGCCTCATAATTAGGATGGCCATCAAAACTAAGCTTATAAAGTGAATTCTTGCCAAGAAATACATAAGCCAAGAATCTCACAACCATATGAACACTATAGCGTCTACGTAATTATTTTCCATTCCAGTTTTGCTCTATGGTTTGAAGTTTCATTTTCTGCAGACATATTTTAGCACAATCTATCTACACAAAGTGGTTGGTGTCCATACTGTAAGCTAAGAAAATTAGTTGAATTAAAATAATATTGTAATATCTGTTCTTTTGAATGGTCTGTCTGATCTGTCACAATCAGATGCAGAAGTATAGTTTATATTTTGGTACAAGTGGTAGCAAAATTAACACAAAATTAGAAGTCAGATCAATATAAGCATGAAAAGCAACATGTTAATATTAATCAAAGATTGTATAAATAATAATATTGACTTCAATATGAAAGCAAAATAGGTAAAATTAGGCACATAATATAATTGTTTAGATATATGCAGGTATCTTATTAGAATAAGAAAAATAAAACCTTTATTTTAAAAATTAAGCCTTTTCAAATTTCTGAGTTGGGAAAACAAATGAACTTTTCAAAAATGTATGTCCCCATGACTCTACACGTACATATAACATCATGTTCAAAAATTTCTCTTTCTTTTTTCCACAGAATATTAATTATCTACATGAAGAAAATCAAAATCAAAGCTAGTGGGAAAACTCATCTGTCAAAAAGACAATGGACTAAAGGTATTTTTAGTAGGCTATACATCCCAATAGTAAAAGAACAAAATTAAAATGACATAAAGAGTAACACTACTTAGAACTGAGAAATACATTTTAGTTCACCTTGTTTAATTAGAAGGTAGTACACATTGTTTAAGCTCAATGGTTTTCACAAAAAATATATTATGTCAATGTTTTTGTAATACAGACTACAGATACATGATTTGGATATTTACAGGTAATTGACTAAAGAACACAGCAAAAAAGAAACATTCTGGGGTATCGCCATCTGAGAGCATATTGCCTAGAAAATTTACAAAAGAATATTGACATCAAATTTTCATTAAATTTCTATAGGTCTTTGGCTGGGGATATAGTTTAGTGCCTTAAGCACCTGTTTGGCAAGCATAAGGTTGTAAATTCAATCCCCAGTACTGTTAAAAAATTGTAGATCTTTGCTACCTGATAAATATTTCATATATATTTTTTTTTTCCTAAATTCATGATGTAGTATCTGTCCTAAGAAACTGGAAATTCAAATGTTAGGATTAAGTTTTTGGGGAAAGACTAAAAATCAAAATAAAATTTCCAAGTGTTTTCAAGCATTCACCTCTACTTATGTCTCACAGATCTGCTCATCTAGTCAAAGGAAGAATGCATGGAGCTGCAGCCCCTGCCTGTTGCCTTTCTAGAGCCCTGTCTGCTCCACCTAATAACAAGCCCCAACACCCTCAGCCCCCAACCCTTGTATGTTGGTGGGTGGGATGAATGGTTTATTCAGTCATATTGATAGTGTACCCAGCCCCTCATGGAAGGGCACAAACCAGGCCAGGTCCCAGGTGACAGCCAATTTCCAAATGAGGCCAAGAATATTGAGAAGTGGTTAACAGCTCTGACCTGGGACCTGACTCCTGGAGATGCCACAGAGCATTTTTAATTTCCTGACATTTTCAGACATGGAGAAAGAATTCAGCTGATGAGTCATCGATATCAATAGGGTTTTGCATTCTATTTGCTGCTGCAGCTGCCTCTCCATTAGTTATTCAGGGAGAAAAAGAAATTATCAGGCAAGTTCAGGGAAAGAAGCAATGTTAGCAGGCTTTCCACTGACACTGACATTTGTGTCGTCAAATCATGGCCCCCAGCTTCATGAGAAAGAAGGTTGCTTGTTTCCTTGCCTGGTGTATATCTGTGAGAGAAGCTGAAAATAATTATTTACCTAATGCCTTGGTAGGGCAAGAATTCTTTATTTGTTTGGTGAGCAGAAGATAGGTCTGGAGCTCAGATCCTGTGAATCTGCTTAATCACAGGAGACTAAAGAGTCATATCTGATTTTAAAATGTTGCTCCCGAGTTCATTCCCTGCTAGGAAAAACAGAAAAAACAAAGTGAAGTGTTTGCATTTAGGATAACTAATTTTATCTCACAAGCATCCACACAAACCCTAGTGTGAAGTGGAGATACTGCACAGGTGCAACCTTGCCACCTGGAAGGTTCCACTGCTGCCAACAGCCCAGGTGTATTCTGAGAGCAGTGCCAGCTGGCTCTTCACTCTGAGCCTGGCAATAATTCTGAGTTTGCACAATATTCAATTCCTTTCTATCTCTCTGAAAGATAAAAGCAATACCCACCTCTCTGCAGGTATGTGATGAAAATTTCTCCAATTTTTATGCTTCCTGTGTTTTTTGACAAAAACAGGCCTATGGGTCTAGACACCCCTCTTTCTGCTGAACACAAATTATTATTCAGACAGCAGTACCTCTAGGGTTCTCTATTATAAATCAGAAGGTCGGACCCAGAACCCAAACTAGTTCTTCTCAACTATTAATGGATGGTTTGGCCAAATAGCTCCACAGATTAAAGCATCTACAAGCAGGCACAGGGGCAGGGAGTTCAATCCCCAAGCCTGCAGTGCTGGCCCTGCCCCCGAGGCATGCTGAGATGGTGATTGAGACTGGGCACGGTAATGAGAGCCTATAATCCCAGCTCTTGGGAGGATGTAAAAAGGCAGATCATTAGGAGTCCAATCTAATAGTGAGATCCTGAACACCTTGTAGACCCTTCCCTAAAATAAAAACTAAGAAAACTATTAATGGGCACTAAAAATCACTAGAGGGTTTCTGTGCAGTTCATAATTTCAACACTCAGCTCCATCATTTGGGGTCTGAGGCCAGGAATCTATAGTTGGGTAGTGACAGTGGTGGACCTGTGGGATGTGGTCCATAAGCCAAACTGAAACATGCTTAGCAACCCAGTGCAGTCGCTAGAGCTGTGGCTGACGGGGTAGGGTGATCAGTTCCTCAGACAGCACCGAGCAGTCACCTAGCTGCCCTCACCTGTTAGCTAGCACAGGGAAGCCTCGTACACTCATACTGGAGAACACTTGCAAAGAGCAATCTGTCTTCTGAGAAGAGAAGAAATGGAAACTGGATTTGAAAAGGAGAATGAAGGGAAAAATGGAAACAAAACTGTTGAACTGGGAAGGGGAATGGGAAAAAATTAAGATACACTGGGTACAGGTACAAATACACCACGGTGCATGTGGTCTTTATGTATGTATAACATATATAAATAAATAAATACAGTATTACCAAGCAATCTGTTTGACAGCTTAATTTGGGCTACATCCTACTGTCATCTGAAATATATAAACACATACATCTAAGGCAAACACAAATTATTTAATGTCTTAATAAAATTTATAAAGCCTTTTATACAAAAAGCAGTCTGTTTCCCCTCAAAATCCAAGGCACTTCCTACAAGTCTACTCTGGAAAAATCCAGAAACAGATAAAACATCTGTCTCCTCTGATTGCATGAGTAGTAAATGTCCCAATCCCAGCTTATCTGAAGACCACCTTATCACCACCTGATTCTGGTATGTGTAGATATAGCAAGATATACTTGCTAATATCACTCAGAGAAAGCAGTGCTATTTGTGCCATGGATTCTGTCACTGTTGCCAGGAAGAGCCACATTTTAGGCAGGAAGTTCACCTGTGTTTCCCAACACTTCTCAAAGCAACAAGACCCTCTCTGGTGGCTCAGAATTGTAGTGTAGCTTTCAGTGGAAGACTAGAAAGAAACAAACAGTGAAAGGATGACAAGGGTGTACTAGAGTCCCTTGCAGCTATAACCCCATTGAAACCAAAGCTATCTGTGCTGTCTCTTAAAGCTGTACTTCTCCTTTGACTAGGGTCCATGACATTTAGGCCTGTAGGCTCGCCAACAGTCCATTATTCCCAAATGTGAGCAGAGTATACTAATTAATCTTTCTGGATTATAAAGAACAGAAGCTCAACCCAAAGTAAATGAAGGTGTTTTTTGAAAGCACTTTAAAGGAGAGGTTATTGCTTAAGTCATGGTTTGTAGAAGTCTGAGTATTTCTCACCCCTGCCACATATGCCTTTGCTTCTCTCTGTCAGTAAGCAACCTGCCAGAGACATGCTTTTATAGCAAAGGAAAAAAAAATAGCTACTGGTACCCAACAGAACTACATTACTATAAATTTTTATGCTAAAAAAGAGGGAGCATATTGATACTTCTCAAAACCAGTGATGCTCAGTTTCAGGTGACATTCTGATTGGCACAGCTCGAGCCCTAGATCTACTTATAACTTTCACTCTGACCATGGGCTTCAGTTACTCTGATTTTAGGGCTTGGCTTATGACCTAGCCTTGAGAGGAGATTGTGAAGCTGGATAAAGAGTTGTGGGATGAAATTACAGGGGACAAAAAACATGGGAGGGTGAAATGAAGAACATACAAACACACTGATCCATCCTTCCTTTCTTGTCTGTCTTTCCTGCCCAACATGTAACATCTCATTCATTAGCATCAAGCTCAACCACAGTGTCCGCTGAGACTATCAGGAACCCCTCACCCAACAGAGCAGTTGTTGCAAGCTACACTGCTCAGAGTACTTACATACTCAATGTCCTATGTGTTAGGTGACAGATATGGGAAACAGAAAATTTATCTCCATCTCTTGAGTGTATAGGATCTTTAAACAATCTTAATTTTTTAGTGTTGGGTAAAGCCAAAATAAGGAAAAACATCATTCACCAAAAGACAGCAAGATCTGATATTTCACCAGCTATACCTTGTTTAGATGGTATTCCCAAAGATGTTCAGTGCCAGTTCTTCCATTTGAAACATTTCCAATGTTTAAAATAGCTTTATTGTATAGCATAGCAGTCATTCATTTTCATTGTGAATTTAGTGATTTCTATATGGCTACAGACTTCCAGAGATGCCATCACAATCCAGTGTTAGACCATATCCATCACCCCTGGAAAGACTCCTTGTGCCCATCCACATCCAATCTCTGCTCCTGCCAACAGCCTTGGGGAGTACAAATCATATTTCCCAGACATTTCATACAAATGGACTCATACAAAATGAAGTCTTTGTGTCTGGATTCTTACACTTCGCTGCATGTCGGTTCACCCACTTTGTAACCTATTACTTTATTCCTTTCAACTGCTGAACAGTGTTCCATTATATGGACCTGCCACATTTTGTTCATTTAACTCCAGATCTTCTCAGCACTTAGTCCATGTGGGAGAGAGAAAAAAGCAAGAGACGAGCAACACACCTTTACTAACTAAAGGCTTTAACTCCTCCACTTATGATGGGAACATCTCCTTCCCATTGGAGCATAGCCCAGTAACATGCCTTTGCTTTTGACTCTGGCCATGCTGGCAAGGATGGAGTCGGGTGGGGAGACCCACAGGAGCCCAGAGCACTCTTTAAGGCAGGCCCTTTCATTGCTGAGACCTTTTAATGCCTTTGCAAAGGATGTAGCTTAAAGGGGAAAGATTTGGCATGAGCTTGAGGTTTTTGAGTGCATAGCTTTAGAAGAATAGGCTTAATTCAATTTAAGGAGTAGTTACTTTACAGAAAAAATATTATATACATAGACAAAATTCTGTAAGAACCTTTGGAACATCTTTTGGATAAAAGTTATAGGACAAAAGAGCCAATTTTGTTTTGCAAGTAAAGCATAATTAAGGCAATTTCTTGCAATATAAAAATGTGTAATTTCTTTTCTTTCTGATACTAATTTTCAAAAGAGCTCTTTCCTGGCACTGAAAAACTCTCTCTCTCTCTGTCTCTCTCTCTGTCTCTCTCTCTCTCTCTTTCTCTCCTTCACCCCTCACACACACACACACACACGCACACGCACACACACACACACACACACACACACACTCTTCTTTTAAAACATATTAACTTTCACTTGTCATTCTTCACCAACTAAGGACATTTCAACAGACCTTGCTAATTAAATAAACAATTAGCTCTGAGGTCACATTGTGGGACTAATGGGGGAAGGGAGGAATGTAAGAAAATTAGCTCACACATTATCTGAGATTTTATTTCACAGCACGCATACAGAGAAGCGCTCTATCCAGAGATTACTCATGAAAGGAATTTGCAGTGAGCAATAATGAGGGAGCTTTCAGCAAGTCATCAATCTGCTGGCTGTTCATGGAAGCCCCTGGACGGGTAGAACACAGGCCATGCTGAATGAAGCAAGGTGACATTTCAAGCACATGGCCTTCTGAAAAGCACAAATGTATGTAAAGAATACATTTGTGTATTCAAAACTATCATCTTCAGGAGCAACAAACCTCACTGCTCTGAACAGCAGCATTGCTGTTCTAAGGAGTCTTTTCAGTTTAGAGAGCCTTTTGGAGACTGGAGAATACTGCAGAAAACTGGAAAGAGAACTGATGCTTACTACAATAGCAGGACCAGCCAGAGCCCAGCAGAGCCCGGCATGCAGCTCTGTCTTAATCAGACTTGGTCAGAACAACCTCAGTGGCACTCTCTTGCCGAAGCACCTTTGCTCTCTGCCTTCTGTTCTGCATGTTTTTCACAATAAAGTAACTGTGCATATTCTCTTCACTTAAAAAGTCACTTGAAAAGAAAAGGCAAGTACTGACAGAGACTAGTTGCATCATTGTTGCGCTGAAGAAAAGCATGTTGTGAGGTGCAGTGTGTGTTATTTCCTCCAGAACAGAGGCCCCGGCGACCCATCAAGCATATGAGATGACTCCTTCAGACATGGAGTCCCTGCGTGGCTCTGGAGATCCCCTGTCTTCAACCTGCTTTCTTGTATGCCTCCATCATACAAGAGCGTAAGTTCATTATAGAAATTTCTTAAGGAAGAAAGCAATCAAAGAAAATCTTGATCTTTCCTCATGCTACACTTAAGAGATAACATTTTAGATATAATCTTCTAACTTTTCTTAATAAACATAATTTACATAAACAAATACACATTTATTTCTTAATAAACATAATGTGGATATATGTAAGCATACATATATTCAATTTTATATTTGTTTTGCAAATGGAAACATCTTGAAAAAGCTTTGGTAATTTATTTTCCTCGATAATAATGCACATATGTTTTTCTTGTCATTAAATACACATTTATATTCAATTCTAAATAAAGATGTTACATATTTTGACATGAATGCCCAGTAATGTATGAAGCCACAGGATCAACAAGAAAGCACAAGGTGTGACTGAGACAAACCTATAATCCCACTTTCCAGGTTTTGATGCTCAAAACAGAGTCTCATATGCACTCAAATACATACAGCCATTTGTTTCTTTGTCTTACCCTAATATCAGAGAAGGCTGCAACAAATTTGGGAAGCTATGAAAAATACTACAAGACTTACGAAGCGGCTAGATGCTTGCACTTTTTTCCCAAACTCACTGGAACACAAGTCCATTACAGAAACTCTTGTCTGTCAGAACCTCTACCTCTGTGGCTTGGCACATTGTAGATGATGACAAACACTTTTTAATTTTAAAGCAAAAAGAGAGAGAAGGACACATATAATCTTCCTGCTTGAGAGCTCCAACCTTCTAGTGTTTCTTCCACAAGAGTTTAAGCACAGTCCTTTGGAATGAAGAGGATGATGGGGGAGGGGGTCACAGAAATTACTGGAAGAATATCCTGGAAGTAATGATAAATTATAAGAAAAGCAATCCCTCTTACAATATTATCAAACTAAATAAAGGAAATTGGAAAGAAAATAGGAAGTGACTTATAAATGAGCAACAATTGGTACTATAAGATCTGAGTACTTAAATATCATCAAGTCAAATGTCCCCTTATTAACCAGGATGTTACCTTACCTTCCCAAGGCCTACAAAACATCCAGAAGTAATGTAAGGAATGCATGTAACTGGAAGATGAAGGCTGCAATTTGCAATGCATGAGAGATCTAGGTAGAAATGCGTGCTGCTCCAGACAGTTAATGATGACCAGTATTTTTAATGAAAGTGGCTGAAAAGTGGTTCATAGTTCCTATGCCATACAGAAAAAAACTCACCTTTGGTGGGCTTGATGGGTATTTCTGCCTTGAATACCTTTTTGTTTTTTCAACACTTAAAATCCAACAGGATTTTTACTTTCCAAGCAACCAGTAGCAGGACTCCAACTGATCCTAAAGTCATCTTTCTATTCGAACATGTCTGCTCACCTCCCATTTTATAAAATAGCTTTTACATTATTTTGAGTCCACTAAAACATTGTTCCGTGCTTGCACCTCAGGGCTTTGCCACCAGTCTACAGCCATGCCACGCTGAATGTGCCCGAACTCATCAGATCTTTTTCACCATAAATGTCAAGGGCAAAACCTGGCCACAGCATCCCAATAACAAAGACTGAAAATGCCGCATAAGTACACTCCTGCCTTCTGGTTGGAATAAAGCAGCTGCTCCTAAGTCAAGTTCACCTGTCTGAAATATTTACTGTATGTAATCCTCACTTAGCTGCGAGGCCTTTGCCATAGAAACTGTCTTAGCAACTGAGATGAAAGCCAGCAGGAAGACGAGCAAACATTTGAAGGGACGGAAGCACCTTGGCAAAACTCTCCCAGCCCTGAGAGGAAAAACTGTGTCTGAAACACTTGGGAGATGAGTGCCAATTACCTAAACAGGAGCACAGTAGAATCAAATATTAATCCTGCTTTACCATCATCCCAGTTTTCAGCAGAGATAAACAGCTTCGAGATGCCAGTCTAGAGACGTTCACCTCAATCTGTAATTTTGCACCAGCTTGAATTACAATTATGGGACCTTGTCGGTCTCTTCCTGCTCAACCCTGCCAGCTCCTGGTGTAATAACTTGCAATAAACTCCTTTGGTTTCTGAGACAACCCATTCTTTCATTCAATAATTTCTTTTTATTGCATATACTTAAGCTGTATAATGTTGTGCTCAGTATGAATAATGAAGTATGTATATGTGTTCAGTATGCATAATGAAGTAGTTTCCATAGGATGCACCAACCATTGCCAGGTGATCAACTAGAGGCTGAGGATACAGTAGTAAATAGGCCAGCAAGGACTCCTGGGGTCAGGCCTTCATGCTGCCTGTGTCATATTTCAAGAACTACAGACAATCCTACTCTCACTAAAGAGATCCCACTAAGCGTTAGCCTTTCTCCCCTGATTTCCTTATGAGCCCACAGCACACCTGATATGATTTTTTTTTAAGGAAAGCTCATTACAACCCCTTAGTCATTGTTTCTTAGATTTCTTTAATCAAATGCCCCAGACAAGTTTAGATATAATTGATCAAATTCTTTTCTTTTCCTCTCTCATAGGGTTTCTAACATACTGAGAGAGAGAGACAGAGAGAGAGACAGAGAGACAGAGACAATGATAGAGACAGAGTCATACACAAAGAAAAGATGGATGGATGGATGGATGGATGGATGGATGGCTAGATAGATAGATGGGATGAAAGCTTGCTGAGATATTTTACAAACAATAAAATTTACTCAGTGTAGCTAAAATTTGTGAATTTGACAAATGCACACAGTCATATAACCATCATCACAGTAAAGATAAAAGAATATTTTATTAATGCCCAAATTTCCTCATAATTCTTCCACAGTCCATCCAACCCCCAGCATCTGAGAACCACTGATCTTTTCTCTTTCCCTGGAATTTTGCCTTTTCCAGAATACCAGATGAATGGAATCGCAAACTTTTGAGTCTGGCTTCTCAGCACAGAGCCTTTGAGATTTGGCCCTGTGGTCCCGTGTAACAAAAAGTCTTTTCATCTGATTGACATTTGTATTTTAATAAAATAAAAATAAATGGGAAAAAAAGTCTTTTCACTGGAAAATATCTCATTATGTATAAGCACCACGGTTTATTTCCCTAGTAATTGAAGGACATTTGGGTTAGTTCTAAGCTTTAGGAAATGTGCAAGAAGCATCTATAAACAGTCACATACAGACTTTTCTGTGAAAGCATAGCTTCATTTCTCTTAAGTAAATGAACAGACATGAGATTTCCAAGTCATAAAGCAAGTGCACACTCAATATTGTAGGACTAATATGTTTTTTATCACTCACTGGTAAAACTAGGAAATGTACCTCTATGCAATGGAACAAAGATTAGGCCAAGCGCCAAAAGAAACTTGATTCAAATTACACATTTGAAACCAATAATTTCCATGACTGTGGACAAGTTGTTTTTTTGTTTTTTAAACTCATTTCTTTGCTTCAAGAAGCTGGTTTCCCATCATTTACAGGAGTACTAGAGCATAAACTTAGATATGGGAGAGCTTTATAAAATACGCTACTGTGTTTTCTTATACACTATTATCCTACATTATTATTACACTTGATTCCATATGTATTACATCTGATGGACTATACTTACTGAGTGCTGTGTGCTGTAGGTAGCTGCCACAAAACAAAGTCATAGGTACCCTCAGCCTGATGCTTGTACTCTTTGTCATTTAGAACATTAAATGCTGAAGACGCTCGATTCCATTCAGTAGCCTTTAGTCACTTTTACCTAAATTTAGATTAATTAAAATCAGATACGTGTATTGTCATACTATTTCCCACAGATAGGTACAACTAACACAATAATTAATTTAAAAAATAGGTACAATTGCATTTGCTTCATTTCAGGTACAGGACAGCCACATGCAGTTAGGTGACTACTTTATTCATCAATTATATAATATTCTTTTATTACAGAAAGATGTAGCCTGTGCTTATCAAAAGGGAAGCCACTATGTCTTTGATCCTCTCAGCAATGAATCCAGAAAAGATATCTAGAACCCAGTATCAAAAAACTGAAATGATAACTGTAATCTGTTTTGTTTTCGTGACTTTTAATCAGACCTGTGAGGCCACACACTCCCACACCCAGGGGCTAGAAAGCTAAACCACAAACGTCCACCCATGAATAATGAAATGGCCCTGCACATCTTTGGCCTGCTGCTATATTGATCCAACCATGTCTGAGTCTTACTCTTGATCATCTCTCATCTATTATCTTGTCTTTGCTGCTGTGGACTTAGAATTTGCATTTAATCTTTCTAGCTTCCATGGTACATTTCTTCTCTGCTTTTCTGGAGATTCAGTCCCCAGAAGAGTATGGTGACTAATAAGTTTCCCTAAGCTTAATTGGATGGAGGGCACTGACCTTTCTGCCTCACCCTGACCTATCCAGTCCTCCAAGGGACGGAAGAAATGCACAGTGGTGACACAAGGCTGGGAAATGCTATTCACTTCATGTCAAGGTTGCTGATCTTTGACAGTGTCATGAATTCCGATGCCTTCAGGAGCTTGGCAAGCAGTATACAAGAAAGGAGGAAGCTGAGATTAACAGGGCAGGGGAAGGGCAAGGTGGACTGACACATGTGCCCCAGCATGGAAAGCTGTTCTGGCAGAAACAAACATTCTGCAGGCAATCCGAGGCCCAGGGATTAGAAGAAGAGGCAGTGCTCTTTCTTTTATGCAGATAATGACATACTATCTTGGAAAAGAAGGAAACCAAGAGAATCAATGCTCACACTAGTAAAAATAGTAACGCATTCTGGAAGTCAGAAGGATGCAACACTGTCAAAACAATAATAAGCTTCATATACCAAACAATAACCAGCTAGGACAGATAATGAAAGAGCAGATCATACTATAAATTACAAAAAACATGAGAGAGAAATTTGAAAATTAAAATAAAGAAGATTTCTGTAGTGTGAGAAACCAAGGTGAAAAGAAAAACCACAGTACCTACTAGATATTGTAAAATAGGAAGGAAATATTCAAATGGGGAGGAAAGTTATGAAGGAAGAAGAGAAAAGATAAAGATGGAAAAAATATTTTGTAAATAAGAAGGGGAAAAGGGCTTGAGGGGAGGGGAGTAGAGTGGTAAAAAAGAATCAAGTTATATAGAGATTTAAATTCCCTGTAATGAACATGACCATTATGTCCATAAAGCTGGACTGGAACAAATGCAAATTAAAACAACATTGAGATTCCACCTCACCCTAGAAAGAGTGGCTAACAGCAAGAAGACAGCCAATAGCAAAGGCTCGAGAGGCTGTGGAGAAAAAAGAACCCTCTTCTGTTGTTGCTGGGCCTCCAGACTGGTACAAGCACTAAGGAAATCAGTGCGGAGATTCCTCAAAATGCTAGGATCAGAGGTCCTGCTCAACCAGATCTTCCCCTTCTGGGTATCTTCTCAGAAAAATTAAAAGCATCATAGCACGGTAATATATGTCCATCATAAGTCAGAATAAATTTGAGACTTTTATAGATAAATGGGTAGATTTTGAGACCATACTCATTAGTGAAATAAATCAGACTCTCCGGTGTAAATATCACACTGCCTCCCTGGTATGAGGAACTAAAAGAGGATATAAGGTCTAAAAGGTACAGTGGATATTACGAAATGGGAAGAAATTGTTGAAGAGTGGAAAGGAACTGGGATGAGAAAAAGGAAGAAGGAAGGAAAGAAGGAAGGAAGGAAGGAAGGAAGGAAGGAAGGAAGGAAGGAAGGAAGGAAGGAAGGAAGGGAACAAAGGCTCTTAAAATACAAGTTAATTATCCTATTAGTGTCTCTTAGTTAATAGAAAAGGAAGGTTTGTGCTAATTTCAACTGGAGAATTTTTATGCCCATATTTTCTACTCTGAGTAATTTTTAAAAATTTATTTATTTATTTGGTATAGAGTGTTGCTATGCAGCTCAGACTTGCAGTGGTCTAACTGTCCCAGCCTGCCCAGCGCTGGGGTTATAGACGTGCACCACCACACCCAGTTTCCATGGCCAGGGTATCCCAGGCGGGCATAGCCTGGAGAACCTGGATCAAACCCAGGTTCTTAGGCCTCTCAGGCAGCCGCTTAGACCACCACGCTATCTCTTTGACCCTGAGTATTTTAAAACAAAATTTTGAAAAATTACATGAACTTTAATCATTCAAGAAAATCTAGAAGGACCCCCTGCCCAAAAGAAAAGTACAGTGAGAGGTGAGTAGCTCTGCCAGCCATGGCCCATAGTATAGAGCACAGAGGCCGCCTATTAAAATATTAGTTCACTTGAAAGGGCCTGAGTTCAGTTCCCAATGCTGCCAAAAAAATAAATAAAATTAATTAATTAATTAATTAATTAATTAGATATTAGTTCCAGGACCCAATTAAATGAAATAGGAAGTCCAACAGAAACTAAAAAGCAATAAATCCAAATATCAAAACTTAAAATCAACCTTTTTTCATGAAAAATGTCAGAAGAGCGAGAAGGAAAATTACAAATTTATTTAAGTTATGAATAAGTCTTTTAAAATGAGTGGGGGGACACCAAAAACCAGATATAATAGTAGATAAAAGGGCTAACTCCGCATTGCTTACTAAGCTGCTGCAACGTTCTACATTCTTACCAAGCAGTGTGCAGGCCCCTAGTTGCTGGAGGAAAACTCACAGCCATCCCATTGCTGGGTATTTAACGAAGGGAAACACCATTAGTGTACCAGTATTTCTGAGCTCATAAGCCCACCAGATGCAGAAGCAACCCAAGTGTCCATCTCTGGGTGAAATGATAAAAGAAAGCAGTGTATACACATGACAAAATATTATTCACCCTTCCTTAGAAATAAGCAAATCCCCCAAGTAAACCTGGAGGATATTATGCTAGGTGTTGTGCCTCATATCTAGATGTCCCCCCAAAGCTTCATGTGCTCATATGTGAGATTTGGGGAGAGTTTAGTATCACTCTTGGTGTGGGTGGCGCCAAGCAACAGGCTCGAAGCCTGGGTGGAATAACAGGGGAAAGAAGAAGAAAGATTTGCTGTTTTCTCCCCTGCTCTACCATTGACTGTTTCCTCCCTGCAATGCTGGAGAAGACCTATTACACACTAAAACCTCTACACACTATGAGATAAAATAAAGCCTTTCCTCCTTTACCTTGCGAGTGTTAGGTAGTTTGTCCTCATACTGAAAAAGTAACTAAGACATTGATGAAACAATCCAGTCATAGAACAAATAATATAGAATTCCACTTCATCTACAATAGTCAAACTCATAAAAGCACAAAAACCAATGGCAACTGGGTCCAGTGAGACAGCCCAGCAGGCTAAAGCACCTGCTTAGGCAAGCTTAGGCAAGCGCAGGACTGTGGTTCAGTCCTCAGCATGTGCCACACAAGCCCCTTCCCTGGGGTGGGCTGAGCCAACCGCAGAGTCCCAGCATAGTGACCCCTGTAATCCCAGTGCTGAGGAGGCTGAAAGCAGGAGGATTACCGTGAGTCAGAACTACAGTGAGATCTCATAACAACCAACCACATTAAAGAATAAATATTTTTAAAAATTTAAAAAAAAAATGGCAATTGCCAGTAGGTGGTAGAAGAGAAAATAGGGAGAATACGTTTAATGGATATAATCTTATTGTACAAGATGATTAAATTCTAGAGATGAGGCACGGTCCCTACAGTTAAGCAGCATGGCACTGTGCACACCAAAACCTGTGAACACGGCCAGGGAGTTAGCTCAATGGCACCAATGCCTGTCTGGCAAACATGAGGTCCAGAGTTCAATTCCTAGCACAAATAAAAAATCAAAATTTATTAAGAGAGCAAATCTCATGTTAAGTGATGTCCTACTACCAGACAAAAGAAAATGACATAAGGAAACTTTGAGAGATGTGCTGAATGAGTCTGCTTAAATTCTGTTGATGGTCTCACAGGTGTTTGTGTGTTTCCAAACTCATCAGATGGTACAAATTAAATGTGTGCAACATTTTCCAGGCGTAGTGGTGCACACCTGTGATCCCAACACTTGAGAGGCAGAAGCAGGAGTGACCTCACCTCAATCTTGAGATCACCCTGAACTGCATAGAAAAGCCCCGTCTCACAGAAGTGTGCAACATAACTCAACCAACTGTTTCAAGCATTAAAAGGATTTCTTAAATTTTTTATCTCAAAGAAATGTTTGAAGAAATAGATATATTTTATCTATTATATTACACAACAAATGCACCTATTAAAATGTCACCTGTTACCTCATTAATATGTGCTTTTACATTCCATTAGTTATTAATAAACTTAATAGGTAAAAATATAGAAGCAAAATTAGTGGTATTGCAACTAAAATATGCACAAAGTGCACAAAAATGCATGAAAGACATAGGAACCCAGGTCAGAGAAAAGACTTACCAATCAATATACAAGCAAAGAAATATGCTCAATTTTGTTACCATTAAATAAATCCACAATGAGATACTATATCTAAAATCAACAGTGAGATATTATATTTCATGTAACAGATTGACACATACTACAAGCTTGAGAAACACCCTGTTATGGCCCATAAGCACACATTTCTGATGGATATACAAAATGATACAAACTGCAGCTGAGAAATCAATAGGACTTAGAAAATTTCATGCATGCCACATTCTGACCTTGCAATCCTAATTCTAGGGTTGAAAAAATACCTTCATAAGAGGAAATAGTGTGTGCAGAAGGTTACTCACTGAGATAACACTTATTGTTTCAAAATATTGAAAACAATGGGCTCATTTCTGGTTCTTAGACATTCTCCAAAGGTCTATACGTTAAAAAAAAAAAATTGATCTCTGGAGTGGCATGGAAGGCAGAGGACCCTTTAACAAGTGAGTCTGAGGGCTGGTGAGATAGCTGAGTGGACTAAAGCTCCAGCTTATGCAAGCTCAGGCAAGAGCAGGGACCAAGGTTCCAAACCTGGCCCCTCAGACAACACCAGTCCCACCCCCAGGGCAGGCTGAGCTGGCCAGAGTCTAGGCATAGTGACACATGCTGTCACCCCAGCACTGGGGAGGCTGAAAGCAAGAGGATCACCATGAGTCTGAGCTGCATCGTGACACCCTGTAACAACCAAATACATAAAAATGAAAAAAAAAAAAATGGGGCCAAGCAGAGTAATATGAATCACTGGGGACAATCCATTGGTGAAAACTGTGAGTTGGGGCTCCCCTCTTCCCTTTCTCTTGCTCCTGGGCCACAAAGTGGGTGGTTTTTTTCTACCTCTTCCTCTCACGACATGGTGCCTGATTATAGTAACAAAATCAGTGAGGCCAGCAGATGGAGGACTGGAACCTCCACCACTGTGATCCATACAAAGTCTGTCTGTCTTATAAATTGATCAACTGGGTATTTTTTATAGTTACCAAAAGCTGACTAGTACATAAGTCAAATATTAACCATGTGGGACTTGTTGAATATGTCATAGTACATCCATGCCACAAGGTACTTTGCAGCTGTAGAACTGAAAACACGAAGAAGAGCTTTTTAGTGAGTATGGAATGGATGATAATATATTATAATGCTAAAAGGGAAAGATGCAAAGTACTGTGTATGATATAAGAAGCTATTTTGTATACGTTTTCTAAAATTGATGAAAATGCTGCGCCAGCATTGTCACCAGGTGACGTGGAAACGGTGCGAAGAGTAGGAAAGAAAATGAAAAATTTAAATGTGCCATTTTATATGCCTTTTTTGAATTAAATAATACATATTCAAAAATAAATCAAGAAAGGTGCAAAGATTGGTAGCAGTCAAATCTCAGATTCCAGACAGCAGAATTGACGATTGCAATTACCCTCAGGCTTGTGGGTTTCATTGGCTTTCTAAGGTCCATTCTAGGACTATGAATAGGAGCCATGTGCTGAGATTGAAAATTAAGGTAAGCTGCTTGCATTCACCTTCATAAAGACTATGAACTAGTTACATTATAATTAGCTGTTCAGTCCAGGTCCTTCCACAGTGCATGGCGAGGTACTAATCACGTATTGTTCATCTTGGCTTATTTACTTGATTCCCAAAGTGATTTTGATCACAGATCAAGTGGAAAAACTTTTCATTCAGTTTCTAAAATCTCAGAAAACCAGGCCAACTTAATCTTCCTTTCCATCATCTGACTCGCACGCAGAGCCCCTGAGGCAGCCACGGTGAACATACTGGTGTCAGCAATTCCGGGCTGACTCACCAGAAAATGCGCACAATTAACCTACGGAACATCTCTCCGCTGGGTGCTTCATTCTCAGTAGGACCATCTGCAGCGCGTTCACCAGGGCAGGAGCCCAGCCAATCCTTCATGCTTTCCCCTGCCTTTCTACTCTGATGCCTGGCCAGAAGCAATTCAGATGCTACAGAGCGAGCTGAATCAGCAACAGAGTCCAAGCTCAGAATGGCTCAAAACATCCCCCTGAGCTCAGCACCCCGCATCTGGGTTCTCTACTCTCATCGTGCTGTCTCTGAAAACCCCCAAGCCCTAAGACAATGATTCCTTGCTATTATGAAGCTGTACCTAAGTTTTTAAAAAATGTCATAAGCATTAAAACTCTGTCAATTTTTGTTTGAATTACAGGCTTTGCCAGTTAATGTGATGACTGGCCAACATAAAGAATTTAATCTCAGTAAGCTTCATTTTCTCATTCGTAAAACATTTAGTGACAGATTGAGATGAATAATTTATTCACCTAGATATGTGTTTATTTGTGGTTCTGAGAATGGTACCCACAGCCTTGGGCATGCTAGGCAAGTGTTCTACCATTGTTAGTTATGAATTTAAGCAAGGAACTTTGTAGCAGGTTTGCACATAAACATTCTGGTTCCATTCTTCAATCTGCCAAGAAAAGTTAGCTCTTGTTTCTATAACTGATGAAATTCTCTCATTAGGAACATCAACCTCCAGCCCACCAGGAGGGACAGGGCAAAGAAAACAAAAAGGAATGAACCACAAAACAGTGGCATTTAAGTACTCCCAGGTCCTTCTAATTTAAGGGTCTTTTGGGGATAACACAGTGTATTCTATGAAAACATTCATATTGTCATGTCACCACAACTCCTTTTCTCAAAGACGATGTCATGGTTTGTACCTAGTTGTCCCCCTAAATCCTCATGTAAAGTGTGGGGCAGACAGAGCTTAAGCAGCAGTGAGGGGCTTGGGGGCGGGGCCAGAGGACCAGGGGCAGGGCTCAAGGGACGGGGCCAGAAAGGTTGAACCTTTAAACTAGCAGCACACTCTGCCTGCTCAGGGCCAGTGGTTTCTCTCAGGTGTGGAGCCAGTCATCTTGGAAGCGGCAGCACCCCAGCCTCTCTTCCAGACCCTGTAGAACAGGACAGCAGTGTCTGTGATTGAGGCTGCCTCTGGCAGAGAGATGTTTGGGGAAGATGGTGGCACTGACCCTTTCTTCTGAGCAGATAAGGCTCTAAGGTCTTGCTACATAATTCAGGCTGTTTTAAACTATAAAACCTCCAGGAACTGTGAGTTAAATAAACCTTTCCTTCCTTCATTTTGAATGTTCAGTATTTGTCCCAGCAACAAGAGAAGAGTAACTAAGACAGATGGATTCTTCAGAAGACAGGGAGGAAAGGGAAGTGAACTTCGTGGATGCCTCTGGCCCCCTGACTTCTGTTGTGGAGGACCTCTCTGCAAAAGCAAGTGACAGGACTCCTGGCTGGGCATGGTTATTCTGCTACTGCTCACTGTTCAGTTATTCAATGATATGTTTGTAACCTATTTCTTTGTCTCTGTCTAGAACTGTCTTGCTCATTGGGCTCTACTTCAATGGTCAAGATAGCTGTGATGCCTGGTCATGACTGCTTCCTTCCCCATCCCACGAAATTCTGCCAGAGAAGTTTTAGTGGTATTTCTTTCTGCCACCAGGAAGCACTCACAGGGACTGCCAGGTCCCACTCAAATTCCACTGGACCTACGTGTGCCTCCTGGAAGGGAAATTGCAAGATCATCCCCCACTTCTGGATGCACACTTGCTTCTGGGGCCATGGAGATGAATGGGGAACAAGACAAGAAACCAGTTTATTGATAAGGGAAGTGCCAGAGGAGAGCATCTTTGTTATCTCAGTGAAAGATTTAGGGCTGTTCCGGGCACAGAATATGAAAACAATTAATGCCAGATGTTACCAATTATATTCCATATTCATTCAAGAAAGACATGTCCTTTTCCAGGAACTAAGCCAGTTATCAAAAACCTATGTGTTTATCTCTGTTGGATCTTTTTTATTGATACAAAAGGTAAGCAGAAGTTGTATGTTCATCCTATACATACTGGAAATGATTACTGACCCAAATGTACACACAGTTTAAGTCTATTTTCATATTGCCCATATCTGTACTATCCTGAGTTCATGATATCAGTGAAGTGAATTATATGCAAAAATCTGCCTATGGAAAAATATTTGCACTAACTTGTTCATTGACTTATGCAGCATTTATTATATGTTTAAGGATCATGAACAAAATATAGTCTCCATGCCTGTTGGATGTAAGAAAAGACTCATTCTTTAATATATGAAGAGCTTTTACAAATCAGTAAGTGAGAATGAAGCAACACCAAGTCATACCATGAATACAAAAAGATCTCATACACAGACACAGACACAGACACATAGATACAGGGTTTATCACCCAAATATTGTAAATTAAATTCCTCAGATATTAATTTTCAGGGTGTTATGGTGACTGATTCAGTGCCACTTACAGCTGAACAATGAAAACCTTCAATTTAAAGAACACCGCTGTGGTAATAATGCTAATTAAAGGATCAAGATTTGAACCTTTCATCCATAATAAGGAAGGAGGGATACAGGTATATCACATGTCCAGAGAGAATGGTTTCAGTGTTGCTGTTCAAAGTGTTTGATTATGTACCCCTGCATAGGGAAATGTGGAGAACCACCTGCATGACTCTCCTTGAAGGAGAAGCAATTGTCTCTATTGGCTGATTTTGACCCTATGTCCATGTGTACAGAGCCAGCTAGGACTTTTCCTTATACATTCAGTGTGCTCTAAGCAATATATATATATATTGGACTAGCCAAGGTGCTGCTAGAGGTCTTTGAAGATAATAGGCATGTTTCCCTGGAACCCCCACTTGCTGTTTCCTTGCATGAGCCTGGACAAGGTGGGGTGAAGAGCCACTCTACACTGCTGGCTGGGATCGAGCCTCGAGATAGAGGCTATGACTTGGGGCTTGAAAGATTACACAACAGAGCTAAAACACCATCCCAAAACATTAAGTACTGTCTCAATTATGTTATGGATTTTACTCTTTCTGCATCTCCTTCTCCTCGTATATCACAGAGGTGAATGCACACCTATCTAGCCCAGCTCGTGGCACTCTCCTACTTCCTGACACTTTCACAATCACTCATCCTCCAGACATTCATTTCTTCCTGAAGGAATAAAACCTGGGTTCAGCCCTGGGTTGAAGCCTTTGTTCCAGATAGCCATCATCATGGCTGGACTTAGGATCCCTTGGCTGCCCCTAACTGCAAATATACATTCATGTCTTTATTCTCACTATGGATTACACTGGGTGTGGTAGATTGGGATTAACTTGGCAGGATTCCAATAATTTGTCCACGGGATTATAAATATAAATTGAGGGGAACATAGAAAGCAGGTATCTAACTCCAAGCTTGGGTACATCCTCAGACTTTGCCCATTCAGCACATACTTACTGAGCACCTATTTTGTACAAGGCACTATGTCATACAGAGCCTAGGACAAAGCCATAACAAAGCAAGTGAAGGAAGCATCTGCTGTGGAGAGCTTATAATTTCATGGGTCAGAATATCTTTGTCTGATCAACCATTCCATTTTATGTGTTGATCATTCACAAGCCTAGGTTTGGGGAAAGTTTCCAATGAACTGTGGAAAATTTATGTAAAAGAGATATACATTATCCTAGAGCAACCAGCTTCCAAAAGTTTCTAGCAGCTTCTAACAACTTGCCTTTGTGTTTCAATTTTGTCTTTTTTGCAAGTGATTCACCCCTAGCTGATCTTTTTCTTCTTCATTTCAAATCCTGTTTATCAGATTCTTTTCACCATGAAAAGGAAAGCTCCTCATTCCTGATGAATAGTTTTTGTGAAAAGGTCAAAATAAACTTTCAATAGAACATAAACGTTTAGTGTGCCTTCAAAGAATAAATAAATTCTAATAAAACTTTCTATTTGTAGCCTGACTTTTTCTAGAAAGCAATTTCTAAGCAATAATCTATGCCCCGCAGTCGGGTCCTAGGGAGGTTGGAAAATTCAGTGCAATCTGGTGGGGCAGCATCTGCTCAGAGCTGGATGTGGCTCCCTGCTTACGGTTATCATCTCCATCCTACTCAGGGTATGATGGAAGGACTGGGAGATGTAGGCTCATCCTAAGGGACTGGTTTTGTTCTGCTTTTGTCCAGGGGTCCTGTGGACTTGCACAGCGTCCCGTCCTCTTAGGAACTGGCACTACTCAGGTCATTGTTCCTCTCACTTCAGTTCCATGTGTCTCTTTGAATTCAACCCACTTTGGGATGGGGAGATGGATCCCTGGAATAAGCACTTCCCTGGCAAGCGCAAGGGCCTGAGTTCAATCCCCAGTTCTGCCAAAGAAAACAAGAATAATGAATTCATTCCACCTCTTTCCCCACCCAGAAGTGTTATGTAGAAGCTTAGCAACCACCTCTAGAGTAGCAGAACCCTGACCAGTGGTCTTTTTCTGACCATTGTTTCAGTACTCCCAGGGGTTGATTTCAAACTGCTACCAGCCTGCCGTTACCAACTCTGGGTAGGAAAGATGGGGATAACCACAGGCCCAGAACAGCAGTGCCAGTCATGCTTCCCTGCTGCTCTCTCCTCCTTCTAGGCAGCAGCTAAAGGAAACTCTGACCCACGCTATTATTTCCTTCCCCAGAAGAAAGTATCTTCTTCCTGCTGTTGGGACTGTGGCTCCCTGTCCTGGTTTCCTTTGCATTGCCCCTGCTCCCATGTGGAACCCATCTGCTTTCTTTCTCCCCATGTCTTTCAGCCTCCACATTGACCTCTTCCACCTTTTATCTTACTTTGACTGCTCTTTCCTCATAACCCACAGATTTCATTGTTCATTTGAGCTGTGTAGCTATAGCTGATTTATTTCATTTCTTTTTTCATGCTGGACCCCTAAGGCTGGGATGTTATGCCTGCAGCCCTGTTTCAGCCCTGGATATGGGGCAGCGGCAACAGATAAGACACCAGCAGCCAACGACCTCTGCTCCCATTTCCCTGGGGTATGAAGCCCCTCTATGAGGTTATTCTTCACTTCAAATGTCCTCCCAAGCACAGGGGTAGATGAGTAAAGCACGTTCTGAAGTCCTGGGCTGAGAATACCTCCGCCTTCTCCCTGAAGCAGCTGAGCATTCACAATATGTCAGCCACAATCCTCCACCAGCAGTTTCGCTCTGATGAAGCAGCTGCTAGCTACAATATTTCATAGGAAGCCATTAGTGCTGATGCTCAGCTTCATGGCTGTAGGCATGGGAAGATTAAGTGGGAAGATGTGAATTCATTCTGATATGTAGGGAACTATAATGCAAAAATAACAATAAGCATGTATAAAAAAGGCTGGTTCTCTGGTTTTAGGTCATTTCCATCTTATTGTGGAACCTGAATTTTAATGAAGAGGGAGGTTTCTAAAATCAAAGAGGGAAGTGTTTTTCCTGAGAATATTAACCTTGCTAACCTCAAGGAAGTCTTCTGTCTTTGCCTACTACCTTCCCTCCTGTCACCTATCTACCCCCACCTCTGAAGCATGGGATTAACTTCTATTTTATCATGCAACAGCTGATTGCAAATGCCAGGAAGACAAGGAGGTGGGGAGAAAGAAAAATGCTTTGTTCTAATTGCTAACACCCTGGATTTTTTTTTGTTGCTGTTGGCTTGTCCTTAGTGGCTTTTTATTGTGATTTAACTTCAAATGAGCAGAATTGTTGCAACAGTGATGCTATAAAAGCACCCATAAATCTTACACCCAAATTAATTAATTGAATATATATTGTGTGTTTGCTTCTGTTTATCTTTTTGCTTGTTTACCAGGTTGTTTCCTTTTCAATAAAAGGTTATTTCCTTTTATTTAGCCACTGCTACAGCATAATATAGGTTGTGCCCCCCAGAGATTCACGTATAGTACTTGATGCTCAAGTAAAGTTGGGAAGGAATGGGGCCCTTAGCAGTGGGCCCAACTGGGAAGTCTTCCCGTCCCTGGGCCATGTGATGGGAGGGAATTGTGAGGCCCCCTCTTTCCCCCTTTCTCTTTCTGCTTCCCAGATCACAATGTGGGCAGCTTGCTCCACCATGAGCTCTTAGACTCCAACCTTCACAACCAAAAGTTAATATGAACTTCTATTACTTCATGCATAGCTGGATCAGATATTTCATTATAGTGATGGAAAGCTGACAGGTGCAGCTGTTCCTACTCCCTAATTTTGCAATTACGGTTTTCTTCTTAGTGACTAGAACAGAGCTAAAGGGAATCCTTGTTGGCCAATAATATGCAATTCTCAGTTTAGAATCTAGATGAGATCACACTGAAAAAGGCCATAACATTTGAAAAAATGATGGGTAGCATGAAAAACTTGAAAACAAAACAAAATCCTACCTGACAAAATTGAAAGTGAAAGAATCTCGTACATCATAAGAGAGATAGTCAGATCACCAGGACAAACCAAGACAATTAGGTGCTATCAATAAAGAATTAAGTAAACTCAGGCCTTTATAGGCAACTAGAGACCATACTCCTAAGTGAAGCAAATCAGACCTGCACGTGCAAACATCATATTGTCTCACTAAGTTGAGAACCTGAAAGAGTAAACAAAATCTGAAAGGTACAATAGATACTGTAAAAGGGAAAGAATTTGTTTAATGGGAAGGACAAACTGGGACAAAAGAAAGAAGGGAAAAAGATATATTCATGTATATATGCAGGATGGCTTGGATAGCTGACTTCTGCTGGTCTATTGAAAGGAGCAGTTAATGGTTATTTTTTTTTCTTTTTAACTCTCTCTCTCTCTCTCTCTCTCTCTCTCTCTCTCTCTCTCTCTCTCTAATATATTTGTTGCAGAATCTCCTTATGCAGTTCAGACTCATGGTGATCCTCCTGTTTTCAGCCTGCCCAGTGCTGGGATTACAGGTGTGTGCCGCCACAACCAGACTCTGGCCAGCTAAACCTGCCCTAGGAGCGAGGCTGGCCCAGCATGTACAGTCAGGGATAGAACCATAGTCCCTGAACTTCCTGAGCTTACCTAAGCAGGCACTTTAGTCCACTGAGCTATGTTGCTGGCCCATAATTGTCTTAACAGAGCTTATGAGACGCTATTTAATCATTGATGAAATTCAACATCTGCTTCTATGTTTTGAGGCAAATGAGGAAAAATAAGTAGCTTGTTTTATAAATGTTACCTAATGGAAGTTGAACAAAAATTTTACCTAATGATAAGTGCTGCACACACATAAAAATCAGGAAGATGACACAAATACCCATCCAAAGAAAATGGTAAGAAAGACATAAAGGTATATTTCCATTTTGGAAACAAGTCAAAAGCTAATTACCTAGATGATATGATCTTTTCCCTCAGAGAGCTATAGAGACTTTATGGAGGAAAAAACCTGTAAGAAATAAGACTGAAAGTATCACGTGCCTCAGCAATATCACTTTTGAATACACACCCAAAGGGAATGAGATCAGCATGTTCAAGCACTAACTGCACCCCCAACTGCATGGAAGAATAATTTATAGTAGTCAAGATATGGAAAAAACTCCTCAAAAGTGATACAGAAACACAATGGTTATTATTCAATTTTTAGAAGATCAAAACTGCCATTTGTAATAATACGGGGGAACTGGGAGGACATTATGCCTAGCTAAGCAATCCAGGAACAGAAAGATAAGGACTACAGGATTCCACTTAGATGAGGTATCCATGGCAGCCAAACCCATAGAAATGAAGACTATAAGAACAGTTGCCTGGGGGGGAGAGAGAAGTGGGAGACACCATTCAGCAGATATAAATGTGCAGTGTTTCTAGACACAAGTAGATTCTATAGACCTTCTAAATTACATTGTGTTTGTCGTTCACAGTATGGTATTACATTTGCTTTTACAACATGGCTTCACAGCTTATCAAAAAGGTAAATCTTGAGGGCAGGGAGACAGCTCAGTGGCATAAGCACCTGCCTCGCAAGCACAAGGTCCTAAGTTTGATCCCTGGTACCTAAAAAAAAAAAAAAGTAAAACTAAAATAATGTATAAAGAAAAAGGTAAATATTATGTTCAGTGTTCTTACCACAAAGACAAAAAATGGTGGGTGGGGAGATAGCTCAGTAGAATAAGCACTTCCCTGGCAAGCGCAAGGGCCTGAGTTCAATCCCCAGTTCCACAAAAAAAAAGACAAAAGAAAGGAACAAGGAGCCTTTGAGAAGTGTAAGGTGCTCTGCTACTTTGATGGCTGTGATGATGTCACACATAAGTGTTTACAGATTATCAAACTCATCATATTACGGCCCTTAGAATGGTTGTCTTTGTGAGTCAATAAACCTCAATAAAGAATCTTTTTAAAAATCTGAGAACACTATCCAATTAAAAAAGAACTAATAAGAAAGTTTGAAAGATATCCAAAATTAATAGTATTACATTAGTGATGATCAACTAGAAAGTGCAATGGAACAAAAAGAACACAATCCCAGGAATAAACAGAAACGATCAGATACCTAGAAAAATCCTTATGGACACATGTGCTGCCGACACAAAGGACGTAGAAGATGTTCTGAGAAGAATAAGATGCTTATAAGCAGGGTATGGAATTTATCAGCATGTTCCTCAATTCAACTAGAAGAAAAAAATACACAGAAAGTGCAGAACATTTTTGAGAAAGAACAATCACAGTAAAACATGTAATCGCTTACTCTCCACAAATACCAAATCGAATTATAAGGCTATGGTAATTTTTAAAGCATAGCTTTGATTTATATGAAAGCAAAGATCAAATTTACAAAATAATAAGACCAGGAGCAGACTCCCATACATATAAATAGGTGCATTTCAAGTCACTGGCAAAAGAAAGGCTTCTGTACCAAAGAGACAATAGCCATTAACTGTGAATTTGGAAATGTATGCTTGTGGGGGGTGCACACCTGTGCAGATATAGATAGATGACAGAGGGACAGATAGATAGATAGATAGATAGATAGATAGATAGATAGATAGATAGATAGATAGACAGACAGACAGATACATACATACATACATACATACATACATACATACATACATAGATGATAGATAAATAGATAGATAGACAGACAGACAGACAGACAGACAGAAAAATAAGATGCCTTTCACTGCATGGGTCCTGCCCCACTACCCCCGACGTGCTGAGCCAGCAACAGAGACTGGGCATGGTGATGCACACCTGTAATCCCAGCATTAGGGAGGCTGAAAACAGGAGGATCACTAGTCCAAGCTGCATAGAGACACCCTGTGCAAAAAATACATAAAAAAATAAAATAAAATAAAAGATTCCTTTCCTTACATTGCGCTGTATACAGAAAGGATTTCTGCTTAGAATAAATAGCAAAGTATCTGAATAAAAATGAGTGCCACAAGTATGCCAGAAGAACAGAGAATACATTCAAATACCTGAAGGTAAGACGACCTGTCAAAGCAAGCATAGTGGTGCATATCTTACGCCTCAGCTACTCAGGAGACTGAGGCAGGAGGGCTTAATAACATTTATAAAGTGGAATAACTGAAAAGCATAACTCATTTTTAGGATAATTTGGACTTTTGCTTTTTAAGACCATGTAAATGTCCTTGTACAGACCTGTGTGTCCACGTGTACATGAGGAAAGATACAGGAAAAGGAGAAGACTTCTCCCAACATGTCTAAACTGGCATAATTACTTCCTAATGGACAGAAGAATGCAACATACTAACTAAAGGAACATTTCTTTTTTTATTTTTGGCTTTTTTGCTTTTGGATTATTCTACTTTTTTTTTTTTTTTTTTTTTTTTTTTTTTTTTGAGACAGGGTCTCACTATGCAGTTCAGGCTGGCCTTAAGCTCACTTTGTAGCTCAGGCTGGTCTCAAACTCACGACAATCCTCCTGCCTCAGCCTCCCGAGTGCTGGGATTACAGGCATGCGCCACCACGCCCGGCCAAATGTATCACAATTTCTTTGGTTTTTTTTTTTTGTTGTTGTTGTTGTTGTTGTTGTTTTTCTTGGCAGAACTGGGATTGAACTCAGACTCTTGCGCTTGCCAGGGAAGTGCTTATTCCACTGAGCCATCTCCCCAGCATTATTCTACATTTTAAAGGCTGTTTTAACTATGTCATTTTTAAATCTTCACCAAATATAGGCAGCTTCATATTTCAATGGTAACTTCAATTCTGAACATTTACTTATATTTGACATCTTTAAGTATCACAGTTTTGTTTAAATAAACCAAAAGAGACCCAAAAGGTTTTCTTCTTCTACCTGAAAATCTTGTAGGTGAGCATCCATCAGCCTAAAGTGATAAGTAACCCGCCTCAGAGAAGCTCAGCCACCTGAAAGCACGGGTCTAAGAAAGCGCACTGATCAGGCAAGAGCTTAATTGGGAAGCACTGAGAGCCAAATGTAATCTGAACGCTTTCTCGTGTGATTTATTATGTTTTCTTCATTTCAACCCTATCTGGCACCTGCATCATTTCTCCACAGATGGAGAAAGTAAAGTTTGGAGAGTATATGTAATTGGCTTCCCCAAGGAGATAGATCAGTTAGAGAAGCCAGGATTGAAATCCTATCTGCTCCCACTTCCTTCCACTTTGCCACGCTGTCTCCCACACAGCCCTTGGTACAAAGCTTTTCAACAAGAGCAAGTGCTAGCAATATTTCAGTTAATCCCTCCCGTTATTATTTATTTGCTGAGTGCTATACAGCATCCACCAGAGAACCTCGTCCCCAGGGAAGCTGTCACAGCAGACTGCCCACATGGGCTGTGTGGTTTAAAGTTTGTCCCACATTGCCCCAGAAGAATGTCAATGGGTCCATTAATTGAAATGACATGACATAAAATGCCAATGATGCATGGCCAAAAGTCTCCTGGAACACCAGGCAACACTAATGATATGCAGGCCAGGGATCTGAAACTTTCTAGAGGCAACAGCCTTCACTGCAGTTCTGCAAATCAGTCAGATTCTCCAAATCTTGGCCGTTAAGAAAATAACAGCTCCAAGACCACAGACAGACACTGATGTTCTCAGTGGAAACCAGGCCATAAGGAAGTGTAACAGGGCAGGCAGGGGAAGCCCCTAATGGCAGAGAAACAGCAAAAACCTTAAAAGAATGACCTGCTGCACAAATAGAAAGCCAAAATTTTCAAAATTCTTTGAATGACTTTCATTTTGTCATAGTTTTTGTTTTTCCACTTATGATTATTTTTCTAATGCTTTTAAAAAATCCTTTACTCATACTTTCAAAATTTATGGTTGGGAACATATAGCATGTTTGGAGTCAAGTCTTCACAAAATAGCTGAGAACTGTATGGAATTGAAGGAAGAATGAATTACCGTATTAAAGTGCAACCAAGGAGAGCAAAAATAATTGATGGGACAAAACTGCTTCACACTGTGTGCAGATAACAATTCCACCAGAGCACCGTAATCATCCATCTTTATGCATGAAGGGAGAAATAAATTCTGAAGTTCCTACAGCTAACAAAATCAACTGTTTAGCATGTCTTCCAAAACTATTAGCATGAATATGTATGTTATTATCCATAACAACCAACTAATGTATCACAGTTGGGAAGCATGATCTAAAACTTATATATGGAACCTTGTCCCCAAGGAGCAGAGGGCAAAATTGATTGTATAGAACACCACAAAACAAGTCCCCCTAAATGCCTGAAATGTGCACTTTCACCACCAAATAAAGCCTGAAAGATATTTTTTAATAACTGTAGCAGTTTTTAAAGCATCTCTTAGAACTCAACTTTTAAATCACTTGTATTTCAGAAGAAAAATCTTAATAGAAATGAGATAATACCAGGAATTGAGTGGCACCTCTCCTGGCTCCAGGGCTCTAAGAAGAATCCTGTGTTGGTCATATGCTCCTCAGTATGAATCTCAGGCCATGAGCTCCCCACCCATGAGAAATTTCCATTCCTGGTACAACTTGGTAAGAACATGGACAATGGGCCAGTCTAGGGGACAAAAATGTAGTTCTTATAGCCTCATGGCCATGGACAAGTAACAGCCCCTTGGCCCAGGGCCGCCTCATATATCATAAGGTTAAAATAACTGTGCCCAAGGTTTTTATGATAATTTAATAAATGAGAACTGGGCCTGATATAAAGTAATGACTACAAAGTGCCTTCCACTCCTTTGGCTGCTAACAGGATAGCAATGAATAGAAGTACATGGTGTTGAGGAAAATGGAGTCCTTTATAATGCCCTAAAATTATGTTTTCAAGCAGTTCTTTTCTTTGATTACAGCATAATTCAACCTTCTATTTTAGTTCTGCTCAATTAAAATATATCACCTTTTTCCCATTTCACGCTACCACCAGGTTTCTAGAACTTGATCATATTACCTTGAATGACGTCTTCACCTGCAGGGCCTCTTGTGGTCAGAATCTAAAGAGAGAAACAATATTGGACAAATCTATGCTCACTCTGCTCTACAAACTTCCTCAGAAACATGGAGTTGCTGCATAGAAGATTCAGCACATTCAAAAATAAAAAGCTGCATTGTACTCAAGTGGAATTCAGAATGGAGTCTGATAAAGCTACCGCGGCAACCCATACGGTATTTGCAGCATGCATCCTTTTGTTTAAGAGGAACAGCTCCTGCCTAAGGGAGTGGGAGCTGGGATTCTTCCTTTTTCTTTGCCAAGCTGCAAGAAGAAGGAATGTCCACAGCTTCTGGAAGGTAAATTCACCTCTTTTATTCTCTCACATGGACCATAGAGGGCTGGATCTCTCTTCTTCCTGGTTGTAGATGGCAGTGTGTCATTTCTTCTCCCTAGGGGTGACATGTTGGAGTAGCCCTGTCCATCAGCTGTGTTTGTCTTTTATTTCTGTTCTCCATGCTTGGGGGAAGGAGTTACCCATCTGACAGTCCAAAGGAAATCCAGAACAGAGCAGCAGGTTCTGGGCCTTCCCAACTGTCTTGCAAATCCAAATTTGTTCTTTTTCAGTGTCTGTCTCCATGTCTCTCTCTCTCCCTTCCCCATCTTCCTGCCCCTCTCCCTCCCCTTTCATCTCTTCCTCCCCTTCCCTCTCCCCTCCTTAACTTCTTGTAATTTCTTTTCACATAGGCACATAAGTAAAGAAGTCTTCCCCTATCTTATTTTTCTAGCTGTCTTCCTTTTACGATGGGAGACCAAGAGGAGATCCCTCTACCTCTTCTTATTCAGTCAGAGACCTTGCATTTTGATGATGGAAGAGACTTTGTTGGCCACTAACAAAGGCTATTCTAGTTCCTTGTGAGAAAAAATTGCTACAAACAGTGAAAAAGGATGAGTCTAATGCCCCAGTACCTTTAATACATGCACACACATATTTTAGATTTGAGAGTATTGAACAGTTTATGCAAACTGAACTTTTTCCCAATACATAAATATGTAACTGAAATGTTGAAAAGCTGAATTAATTAGCAGTCTCCCCATAACAGCATTTCCGAGGATGGTAACTTTCTGAATTCAAGGTGTCTTTAGAGTTAAGTTCAATAGTTCTTGTAATTTCTTATGATTTACATAACACAAGAAAGAAAATATTTCCTGGACCCAGCCAGGTCGGTAATGACATTTCTTAAGGAAAAATCAAAGGTAAAATTGTATGTTCTGAAAAATCTATGGCAGAAACAATGGGCTAATACTCAGACTGAGGGTGGGAAGCAAAATACCCAAGAAAGGGAAGACACAGCCATAGGGAGGCTTTTAAACAACACATATTCATGCTGCAGGTCCTCCTTAAAAATATTAGACTAAAAAGAAACTACACAGTTGAGTCAAAGGTAATGGGAAGGCCCTTAATGGAACCATTTTTTCAGAGTAATTTCAGAGAAAGCAATTTGGTGCTTTTCACTGAAGAGCACAGAATAGCTTCAATGTGTGAGAGCACACCTACCTGTACAAGGCGACCCTCTTTCTGGAAAGGCTGCGCTCGCAGGGCACCGGATGGTTAATTACTTTCCACATGTTCTCCGGTATTAAGTAGTTGTGTAAGGAGAAACAGGAACTACTTTGACCAAGAATGATTCTTTGATTCTGTGAAATCAAAGGCTTAAAAATAGTACCAAAATGTGGTGAATAAGGGGAAAAGAGAAAACAGACCATCCTAACGAGCCCCTGTCTGCTTGCATTCACAATATGGGGTCACCCAAGGCCCTCGTCTTTCACTCCAATTCATGTATGGCTATATCGTTTGCAAGCTCTCAGATCTGTGCATCACTCTGTGAAAAGGGAAATGAGAACCTCAAAAAAAAAATAAAATTGAATGAACAGATGTCTTAGAACCTCCAGCAGTCCAAACTTGTTAGACTATTTGGAGGATATAAAAAATAGCTTAATTAATAAGCAACCTAGAGAAAGAAGGTCATTTGGGGTAAATGACCACTTCAACTGCATTCAGGCAGGGCTTGATTTTGTTTAATATGGACTGACTGGAAAATTTGGGGGGCTCCAAGGACCTTAAATAGGCTGAAGGATGGTAAGCAGCACAAGCTCACATGGAAATGAATCAGTACGCAACTCTGCACACAGGTACCCCGACCTCTTCTCCCAGGCCCCATGAACTCCGCCTCTTTACTGTCACGTACCGTGTCATGTACAGCGCCACTCTTGGGTCAAAACCAGTTGACCTAGCATCCGGCTAATTCTAGAAATCGCTTACTAATGGCTCGTTTGCTTCTTCCAGCCTTCCTGCCCCTCTGAAGGCGCAGAGGCCTCAGAACAGATCTGCTCAGCAGGACTTCCCTCAGAACCTGGGTGGTGCCACCCACAGAGGATGTGAGTGACTCCCCTTTAGGCACACAACTCCTGTGGCCCCCAGGGAGACGGCCCGTCCTTCCTCTGGCTCTGAAGTGTCCCTCAGTCCCTTCTGCCTACCCTTCACCTTTGCTTCCCTGCCTACATCCACCAATCTCACACTGAATCCTAAATTCCTGTGGAGTCTGAATGAGGGGACACTCAATTGGGAATTTTGAAAATGGAATTCCATCTTACAGCAAAACTTTTCTGTTTTTTCCCCAGGACCTGTATTAAATCACAAGTGACTTGTCTTACATATTCCCTGTTCTGAGAGCTTCACCCTGAGATCAAAGACTGGGATCCAGACCAGAATGGGTACCTGTGCAATAACTACATCCCCTTTGTTGAACCACTACCTTATATAGCTATCTGGAAGTTCCAGGCGGTGCCGGCTTTACGGATCTAGCTCCAATTACCAAGAGGGCCTGGCACATAACTGGTCACCTAATTTTCATGAGTTTGGGCGGGCCAAATAGCTCAGCAGATTAAAGCGCCTGCAAGCAGAGGCCCCTTAGACACAGGGACCGGGAGCTTGATCCCCGGAACTGCCATCCAGCCCCACTCCCAGGGCCCACTGAGACAGCAATGGAGGCTGAGCATGGTGGCACGGGCCTGTAATCTCAGCACTTGGGTGGCTGAAAACAGGAGGATCACTATGAGTCCGATCTAGTAGTGAGACCCTGAACACCCTGTAGACCCTTCCCTAAAATACTGAAAAAAAAAAGGATGATAAATGGATGATGAATGAATGAATGAAATGAAATGAAATGGACAAATTCTTTCTCTTAATAGCTGACTCTCTGTTACACAGCAGCGCATCCCTCTAATCCCAACTCTAGGAGACTGAGAGAGAAGTATCAAAACGCCAAATCTAGCCCAGGCAATTTAACAAGACTCATAAAATACTGATAATGAGTGGCCGGGGAGATGGCTCAATGGAATAAGTGCTTCCCTGGCAAGCACAAGGGCCTGAGTTCAATTCCCAGTTCCAAAAGAAAAAAAAAAAAAATACTGATAATGAATAAGTAAATCAAAAGGCTGAGGCTATAGCTCTGTGCAAAGGCCCTGGAATGACCAGTACCTCAAAAAAAGGAAAAGAAAAGAAGGGAGATGGAAAGAGGGAGGGAAGAAGGAAAAAAGAATAGGAAGGAGAAAGCAAAAAATAAAAAGAGAAAAGATTCTAGGAACTTTTTAAGTTCTTACCCTTGCACCCTCAGATATCCTATTGTAGAAGTACGTTGTTCATTTTTATGTGTTTTGGTGCCAGCGAGACATTCTAGCAGCAAAAAATCAGAAGCAAAATTCTTCATATAATTGAAAAAAATGTGGTGTTGATAAATAATGCTGTGCCTGACACAAGCCCGATTTAAAGAGCCCTTCTACACCTTCCTGCAGGACTCACCACAAAGCCTTTAGCCGAGTGCCTCCTACCCAGCAGGTACTTCATCGAGGCCAGCCAAGGGAGTAAGTGCACAGAATACTTCTTGTTCAGAAAAACGTACTTCTAATAAAATTAGCAATTGAATCTAATAAAATTGAAAGGTTTGCCTTGAAAAATTATTAAATATTGTTCAAGAACTTGATTTACATGATTTAATGAGCTTAGAAACCAATGTAGGGTAATATTAGTGTTTTTATGTTTTTGTATGTGCGGTTCTAAGTAGACAGTGCCTCAGTTTTCAGTTGCTTTTTTCTCCTGGTCAGATAAAAAAAGTCCTAGTCTGATGAGCCATGTATGTGTCTCCTGTGTCTCTTCAAAGAGTTGAGAGAATTATGAGGGACGCATGACCATCTTGCCTTTCTTTTCTTTCTTTTTTCAAGTATTTGAGTTTATTTTATTGTTTTGTAATTTAGGAAAGGATCTACAGGGTGTTCAGGGTCTCACTACTGGATGGACTCGTAGGGATTCTCCTGTTTACAGCCTCCCGAGAGCTGGGATTACAGTCATGCACCACCACATCCAGCCGTTCCCTTTTTTTTCTTTGTGGAACTTTTCTGTAAACATCCAAAAGTACTTGCTATCTAGATTATATTTATTGCTGTTCCCTGATTTCTAATCCTTGGGAAATACGAATCTAATCAAAGATTATCCAGGCTGGCGAGGTAGCTCAGCAGTCTAAAGCACCCACTGAGACAGTGCACAGGGACCACAGTTTGATCCCCAGCACCACATACCATGCCAACCCTGCCCCCAGCATGGGCTGAGCCAGCCGCAAAAAAGATTATGAGACTCTGGATATTCTAAAAATCAAATGATCACAATTCAAAACTACAAATGTTAACAAAGGGATAGTAGGATATCAGTCAGCTTTCTAATCACTGAGACATAATATCCACAGCCACAACTTAAAGAAGGACGGATTTAGTTTGATTAAAGTTTTAGGAAATTCAGTCCCTAGCAGACTGGCTCCAATGCAAAAGTATCAGGTGGAAGGGTATGGCGAAGCAGAGATCCTTGGTTCATTGTGGCAGGCATTCAGAGTAGGGAGAAGTGCTGGGGCAGGGGGCAAGCAACCAGATAGAGGGCCTACTCAGATGCACCCAGAAGTTGCTCCACCAATCCCTGAGCAGATCCCAAACCAATCAAGTTGACACAAGTTTAGCCTTCCCAGGATGTAACCTAGTGAAACTTATCCTTTAAGGGAGCTGAGTAAGATTTTCAAAGTGTAAAGAACAGAATAATGCACTGGTACACACGTAACCTAAACTGCAAAGGAAACATTAGCATCCATAGGAGCAATGCAAATAGTTGTTTTCTAGAAGGTGTGAGCCCTCCAGGATCTTTTCGGTTCACCTCATCTTTATTTTACCATTACCTGATACCCTAGCTGTGAATTAAAAAAAAAATTAATTTCCTGAATTCAGGAAGATGTGGAAGAGAGCAAACTACATCATGCACTGCTACAAATAAAGAAAACACATCATAAATGAAAAAGCTGCACCATAATGTAGTTGGAGCACTAAAAACAAAAACTCTATTTAAGACCCTTGCAAAGCTCAAGAAGAAAAAACTTTTATACTTTAGCAAATGAAAGCTAAGCATGATCTAAATCTATGTTTATACAATTGATGTGTTTTTCAAAGATCACTGTGCAGTAAAAGATTTTGAGAATTTGGATTTCTATCAAATAAAACAGTATACTTATGTAACTCTTTTTGTAAAAGCAGCACCTTTCATACATTGACTCTCCCCTACAATAAATCTCTGGAATATTCAATTTTTTTTCTATTTGACATGGGAGGATAGGGAGAAGGCAAGGCAAAATGGTGACCTGGATGGCTGGAGTCATCCAATTATTTTTTTCCGCACTCTATTTCCTCCCAAAGCAAATCCCCTTCTGGTTAGCAGTGTGGTATAGAGAAGCATGCATCGGTTCTTTCCCAATGTCATTTTACTTCAGTTTGGTGATAAGCTGCAGTCCTTCCGCACAAGGGAACTGAGTTTCTATGAAGAGAAAATAAATTCATTCTCTTGCTAAGAGGTGGGCAAACAAAAAGAATGAAACCATGGGTTGCCCCACCTCAAACACCCAGCCATGTGCTCGTGAGCCTCTTGAGGTCCATGTGAACCCAGGAAGCACCTCATGCATGGCAGAAAGGAACCTGGCCTTACCTGCCTGTGTCATGAGTGCATGTCATCATCTTTAGGTGAGACCTCTGTCCCTTTTGACATGAATAGTTCCTACAGAACTGGGCCTTTCTTGAGCAGCAACATGAGCCAAGTGCTGCTCATATTCTA
>PVKA01003961.1:0-103936 GCA_004027165.1 Ctenomys sociabilis | reverse complement strand
ATATATATATATATATATATATATATATATATATATATATATGATATATATTATGTATAATATATATAGAGAGACTATGTATAATATATATATATAGAGAGAGAAAGAGACAATGTATTATATATATATATATTATACTTTTAAAGTTTGCCATGAGGAAAGGAAAAAAACAAAGGGAAAAGATATATTTATGTAGATATGCAGGATGGCTTAGGTAATTATACTCTTGATTTCTGATGGTCTATTGCAAGCTGCAGTTAATCCTTAAATTTTTTAAATTGTTTTTCTCCTTTTTTTGTTACCGTTTTTGCACATTTATATCCGTTAACCTAAACAACTAATATGAAAATAACATTATGCAATGAAACAACCATTGTCAAATTCCTATTATTTTGTTTAATGAACTTTTGTATCACTCCTAATATTTTTTGTATTTGTTCTTTAAAAAAAAAGCAAGATACCAGAAAAGTTACTGAATATATTTAATCATTAAACCAGAGATAAATCAAAATTATCTTCCTTAAAAACTTAATATAAAAGGGCCAGCCAAACAGCTCAGCAGATTAAAGTGCCTGCATGCAGGCTGAGGGACCTCAGGTTCAATCTCTGGGCCTGCTGGGCTGGGCCCATGCTGAGATGACAGTTGAGCCTGGGCATGGTGCACGCCTGCAATCCCAGCTCTTGGGAGGCTGTAAACAGGCGGATCACTATGAGACCGATCTAGTAGTGACACCTGAACACCCTGTAGACCCTTCCCTAAAGGCGCAATATATACTTTTAAAGTTTGCTGTGAGGAAAAGGAAAAATGAAACAAATGGAAAAGATATATTTATGTATATTTGCAGGAGGGCTTGGATAATTGTACTGCTGATTTCTGCTGGTCTATTGAAATGAGCAGTTAATGCTTAATTTTTTAATTGTTTTTCTTCTCTTAAAATATATATGCATATATATATTTCAAACACTACAAGCTTTATTAAATTATGCTTTTTCCTATACAAGTTGCAAAGAATGGGGTGTTCTTACAGCAAATTAACATAAAACCAAATAAGGCAGGAAGAGTTCAGTAAAACAGGAGAAAGTGGAGTTCAAAAAGGCTCCTCTCTGCAGCCTGCCAAGGCAGCTCAGCAAGGCTGACGCTGGGTAGCAGACCTGCTCTCGGATAGTAACTATGCCCTCAGTTAAGATACAGGCTAGCTGGCTATCTGTCCAAGTCGAGATCCGCTGTGCTTTACTTTTCATTTTAAACACTCAGAAGAAAAAGGGGTAAGTCCTCTGTATCGCTAAGACATTAGAGAACAACACAACTTCCTAAGAGTGTTTTTCTCGCCATTTGCCAGTACTTACAAATCTCTGTATATTTATTATTAAATATAAGATGTTACCATTCCCTCTAAAGTTATTCAACATGAAAATTGATAGCACTGTTTTGCTAATTCTGCTTTCTGCCAAACATCACAAAAATATCCTCTACAACCGGGAGGAAAAAACCTTCAGGCTTATTTTAAGTGTCGTGAAGCATGAGAACATAGAATGTAGAGTGCTCGGCCCTGGAATAGTTTACTAACAAAAATAACCAGACTTTTGAGTCACTCCTCATTATTGGACTTATTTATAGAGTTCTGTGCTGTTACTCAGGAAAACAGTGAGGATGAGAAGGCAATAAATTGCTAAGCAAAATATATCAAGAATACATTTGAAATTTGAGCAGAATTTGAAAGAGAGCTGCTCTGATTTCTCTCATGTGATGAAACCATAATTCTTCCTTCAGAGAGAGCTGACCCAAGGAGCCTCACAGCGAGAAGCGTGAACCCAGGGAGGACTATCTAGAAAGGAGAGTGGGAGACCTACATAAGTCAGTGCATTTTGATATGCCAGCCACAATTCCAGTTGGGACACACTTCTGTAGCAAGCCAGCATGAACAGGCTCGTCACACAAGGCTGGGCTGACCAAATATTTACTCAGGAAATATTTTGTTTTGCAGAAGATGGCCTGAGAAAGCTAGAAAGCTGATTGTAACTGCAGAAAAACATTACAGACCTGGCGACTAAATTCTCCTTGCAAGCCTTCTCTTGCCCCTTCGTTCTACTTAACAATGAAGCACCCGCCCAATGAGATGATCTTACATTCTTGAACTTTAAAATGCTCATCTTTCACCAGTCATTAAGCATTATTTGTGCAACTGAAGACATGTGAGGGAACTCACTTTTCCCGCGTGTTCCAAATAATATAAAAAATTCCTCTGAGGTTAGGATCAGACTGCTTCACAGTCACGGAATTTTTGATGAACAACCTGGAGAGAGGCAGAGCAGCCTCAGCAAGCTTGTTTGCCACCCTGCAGCCTTGGACTCAGGGCAAAGTCTCATGGGACCGTCTCTTGTTTGACTTGGACATCCTCCAGCCCCAAAGGAGGTTATGGTTTTGAGGAGCTGCCATGTTATCAGTCAACTCATGTACAAAAATCTCTCCACCCTAGCTTCACATTCAAGACTCAATGCTAAATGGAACTGTCTAAGGTCACTAGATGTTTGGGAATCCAAGCTTGGGATTTCTTTGGGAATCCAAGCTTGAAGTCAAACTACCCACATGAACTAACTTCTCAGCTGTGCTACATGCAAATTAATGAAGCAGGTATGACCAAACAACTCTGTGCATAGTGTGCATGTGTGTGTGTGGTGTGCCCCCCTGACACACACACACACACACACACACACACACACACACAGCAGCTCCTACCTAAATTTGCAAAAGAGTCTAGAACTGTTGGTCTTCAATGCCTTAAAATGTGCAAAGGAAAAAATTAAGAAGCTGAGTCAAGATAGGGCAAAACCTGACATCTGGCTGGGTTCCCACTGGGTCAAAGGCTGTGAATCCTGACCAGAAATGAGAAGGCTGTGTCTAACAAAACTGTGTGTTGAGAAAGACGTAAGTGAAACTACACACTGAGCTGGCGGAGGGGGGGGTGGTTTCTGGAAAAGAAATATAGTAATTCTTCTGATTCAAGAAATAAGAACAAGGAGCACAAACAAAATACAATAGAAAAAAATGTGCTGTGCTTAATGGATTTTGGCCCAAAAGAAGCCGGCTCAGTAGGACCACGATGGCACTGAAGCGTTTGCTTTGTGCCCAGTGCACGAGCCATGCTTCCTCTGCACCACACTCCTTTCAGCAACCAAGCTGTGCATGCTGGCGATCTGAGTCAGAAGCCTTAATCTGCTGTTTCTTGATTATGCACCTTCGAGGAAATGGCCCATGCTCCAGGACTGCTTACTTCATCCCTAACTTAAAGGGGATAACATATTCTTCATAAGACTGGCACAAAGACTACACAAAACAATTTATGGAAATAACATAGCAACTTGACAAATGGTACTTCATCTTTAACCCCTCAGAAGGCAGAAATGGAAACAGAGCCCTAACCCAGGAGGGGCTCAAGGAGAAAGGAAGGTGACTGTGTGCTCAAGGTTGGAGTAGGGCTGGGTGGGAGCACAGCCACCTGCAGAGCCACTGAGATGTGGAGACTACTGGGCCCTCCTGCGCAGAAGGTCTGAGGGCAACTCCAAGCTTGTTTAGGGCTGCAGTGACTCTGAGCTCAGGCAGAGCTGAACCCCAGTGTCATATTAAAGCATGGGCCCAAGATGTCCAACGCAGAGTCCCAGACAGAAAAGACCCAGTGGGTGGAGAGGAGAACTGAACAGGTGAAGACTTAAACTCAGGCCAATGATTCAGTTGGGAGAAACTAGAGAAGGAGTGTTGTGACTATTAAAGGTAATGTTCAGAGGGTCAGTTTGAGTAAATGCTTTGGCCACTAAATTTCATGTGACTGTTTCAGTAAAAGATTATAAATCATCCCTTGGGCTAGAGGTGTCAGAGCTAGAGAACTTATCTGGTATAGTGCTATACTGAGTTCCATCCCAGGACAGCAATATAGCTATAGAAATGTTCAACTGCATAGCCAGATGGCTGGTATTGGTGTTCGAATTCAACAAGATGCAATGAAATACCCATAAAATAGTAGTATATTTAATACTCTCAGCAAGTGTCCCCTTGGAAAGCCTTGCTTCAACCAAGGCTATCTAGCAGTGGCTGCTGCTTCCTACACACACCAGAGGAAGCTCGGCTGCGGGGCCACTGCCGCTGCCCCCCATGGCCCAGACCTGGAACTGAAAGCTGCTCTGCATGACGCCAGAGTTGTTCACACTCCAAAGCACTTCCTATTTCAAAGAAACCTCTCTGCTTCCAGATTCAGAGCAGGCAAAGGCCAGGCAAGAGCAATCGCTGTTTGCCAGTTGGCTTTCCTTATTCACGGGGTTAATAAGCAGATAGTATGCAAATCACACAGACATCTCTGCTTGGAATCCTCCACCCCTCTGTAAAGAGATTCAAAAAAAAAAAAAGGAAGAAAGAAAAAAACATTCACACAAGAGAAATAGAGCAGAGACAAATTATTAATGTTAAGGAGAAAGTGGCACCTCAAAGTCCTTGAAAGGAAAATGAAGCTGCACAGGGTAGAGATGAAAACACAGCATGCTGGCAGCTTGAAAGGCCATAACTCAGGTGGCTTGATTTCCATCCCAAGCTAATACTCCCCTCTCTTGAAACTCCAGCTCCTAAATATACGCACAGCAGCTCAGATACAATATGCTGGATCCTAACAAAAAGCAGAGAAAGGGAAAGAAACAATTACTTCTTGCTCCTAGTGAGCCAGCTTTGCAAGAGTTAGCCTAAGCCACTGCATAAAGCTGAGAGTAGTTGGCCCGGAAGATTTAGCCAAGAAGTCACTTTCTTTTTTTTTTTAATTAATTTTATTGAGAAAGAAGTAGCAATGTGACAGTTTCAAAACAGGTTAGTGGGACAGTCACAATAATTAATACTTTGCATATTGTTGTCTTCATAGTAGTTACTCAGAGTACAAGATGTAGACATATCTTGTCTAAACACTCTTAGTACAAATCTTTCTTCTCATTGAATTAAGAGAAAGTAGCTATATATCTATCCTATTTTGTATATATGGATATATATTTTTTTTCACTACAAAACGGACCTTCATCTATATCCCCTTTTTGTTTAGTTTTGTCAGAGATAGGTATTCCCTTGCCATTCAAATATCATAGGTGCTTGAATTCAGCAAAGTAATCCAATATAGACCAGTAGTCTATAATAGTAGTGGGTTATCCATAAGACTGGCAATGTCAAAGTTGTTGAATTCACCCTTTTACAGCTCAGCATATTAATACAGCTTTACTGTTTATACCTTGTGTTTATATTTTTCTGCTGGATGGTTAAGATCAGATGATCTCAATCAGACTGCTGCAGAAACTAATTTTTTTTTTTTTTTTTTTACGGAGTGAGCTGGTTTGGAAATGAATGAAGATGGAGACATCACGGAGTGCCTTGCCAGGACAGACACTCATCAACGAGTCTCTCTCATGTAGTCACAGAAAGTGTCTTGAGAGTTTTGGGCTTCAGCTCCTCAACTCCACCCACAACTCCACCCACAACTCCACCCACCCCTGTGGGTAGCACAGTCCACAAAGGAGGGCTTTCCAAGGCAGGCGCCCACGTTTTCCTATCAACTCTACAGGAGTAGGGAATGTTACCAGGATCAGAGGAAATGTGCCCCCCCTAGGTGGTGAGCAGCCCAAGGGCAGGAACAATGGTGGCCTCAGAAGTTGTAACAAGAAGGGACAGGGGTAAGGAACTTGTTGAGAAAGCTGCTATGGGAGGCAGTAGCTTGGGGTATGACTTGAAATAACTGTTGTACCTTCCACACATTATTTATTCTTAGATGATCTGTAATAGATCACACTACAATACAATAACATTTTCTGAGTAAATCATTTCGTTAAGAGTGAGAAAAAATCCCCACTTGTGCATCTTCTAGAATTCCAATGCAAAGGGAGGAGAGCTTGTCCCAGAATAGGCTGGGGAAGCAGGGGGGATCAGCCAAAGCAGCCAATCCATGATGCTGGGCAGGAACTGTGACTGATCCCTTGTGATACCTCAGCGTTTAGTGCTCTAACTAGCGTAAAAGAGTCTCTTCTGGCTTGTTGAATCAAAGGGGTGTGGGGCTGGGGAGCTAGAAGGAAGACAAAGAAGAGAGGAAGGAAGAGGAGAGAGTGAGGAAGCAGAGTGAAGGAAAAGGAGAAGTGGAAGGAAAAACTAGGGAGGAAAAGGAAGGGCTAGAGAAGGGACCAGGACACACCAAGTGCACAGCTGAGCTCACAGAGGGTTCTTATGGGGCTCCTCAGAGTCCAAGTGTGTTTTTACCCTCTTAGCCAATAACCAGTTGTTTCGAGTTATCACGGTCTCAGCTCTGGGCTGCTTTTCTTTTCTTTTCTTTTCTTTTTTTTCTTTTTCTTTTTTCCCTCTATCAGAGCTGCTTCCTAGAAATTACTTCTCTGATATTGAAGTAAAGATTCTGCCACGTGGTGTGCCACACTGCCTGCTCCGCGGGTCCCATCCTTTGAGACACCAAGGTAGCCTGCCCTTCTTCCACACACATGACCCTTGGTAACACTTGCTTGGGTGCCTCCCCCTAAGCAGGACTTCTTGCAGTTTTGAACACTGAGGCCCAGATTTAATTCCTGCAGTGCTGTCTCCTGACTCAGAGGCACAAGTCAGAAGCTACTACTTTGCAACTCTGTATGTTTTCACTCCAAAGAAGAGAAATGTCACACACCATGCACTGGGAAGCCAGGAGATCTGGGACGGACAGAAATGGCAGACCTAGATAACAGGACTACCTCAAAGTCTGTCACTGCTGTGAGCCCGTCTGGTGCATGGCTTCTTTGTCTCCATTCAGGCTGCCTTCCGGGCATGACTGGGTCAGTAAAATGAGACCTATTGATGCCTGCACTTCCTTCAGATGTCCCTGAAATCTCTGTAGTAGCTGTTTCCTTCTGAGAATTTCTGAATATCATTATTGTATTGTACTCAATTCTGTCTGTCTCTGCAAATTTGAGGACAATGCATTTAGTCTTCAAACATTATGTATTTTGTGGAATAGCAACACAAATGAGATGATACATGTAAACCCATTGTATAAGTACACAATCATCTTACCTTCCTGTAAGCAGAGAGATGGAAATGAAAAGGAAGGGCAAGACTGGGAGAGACAGCTCAGCAAGGAGAAGGAAAGAAGCCTAGTGACAGCTGCTGACGAGTGCCTCTAGCCACTGGACTCTCACAATTCATGGGCTCTGTGCTTTGTCTGAGGACCCAATACTCAGCTGCCATCTTGACCCCTAGGAGCCTGGACTACATGGTAGTCAGAGTGAAGAGTTACAATGATCAATTTCCATGATGGAGACAAACCCACACCTGTGCTTGCCTAATAGGTGGAAGACCTAGGGGAAGGGGTGGTAGGTAGGAAGGGAGAAAGGGGAAGAGGGAGAGATGGAGGAAGGGAGGGAGGGGGAGGGAGGGAGGGTAAAGAGAAGAAAGGAAAAGAAAGGGATAGAAAGACAGGGAAGAGAGAGAGGGAGAAAGAAACTGAAAGAGACCCTTCCCAAGCATACTTCCCATGCCGCTACTGCACAGCACAGACGGGTACAGAAACAAGGCAGTACTGATGATCATCCTCCCTAAATTAACCTGGCACCATGCAGTAGCAAGCTTCCCAGGGCTAGCAGGCAGACTTTTGCATTTTCCTTGAGAACAGGTAAGGTTTCCATGTGACTTTCCAAAAGACAATTCTATATGATTCAAGGAAAGAAAAGCATTTTCCATCTCTGAAAGAAGAAAGTGTATGAAATGGAATGGTCAGCTCTAGTCTGGATGGATCAGAAGTGTGGCAGAGATACAGTGTCTTCAGGAGCACCACCCCTGCATGGTGGGATGTCAGTGGTGGGGGCAGCAGTCCTAGGACACCCCTGATCCCACCACATCAACCTGTGCTGAGGGGATGTGTCAGGTGGTTGTCAGCCTTGCATGACCAGGAGCTTGGGCGCCTTAGTAGAGAAAAGTCCCTCACACGCCGCCCCAGGAAACCTCACTCCCAGCTCTTTACAGTCTCTTGTGTCATCCACAATTCTACCATCTCCAAAGCTCTGTCTCTGAGGAGTGCCCAGATGCAGCACAGAGCCTGGTCACAGTCTAATAATCAAAACAAGGAAGGAAAACAGAGGGAGAGAGAGAGAGAGAGAGAGAGAGAGAGAGAGAGAGAGAGAGAGACTGAAAAGAAATGACATAAATAACACTAAAAGTTTGCAGAACCATAAATCCCAACTAAAGGGAAATGAAATGAGGCAGATATTTTTAGTGTTGTTTAGGATCATTATAAATCATACAAACAAGAACAAGACCAGCTGCTTTTGGCTAAGCCACTTTGTATAGGAAGCTGCTCCTGAATGGATTAAAGAAGCGTGTTCTATTCCAAGGCCCACATGCAGGACTCTGAAAAGTGTCCCTTTTGTCCTTCCTACTGGGTCATTATGGCAGCTAGGAATGCTGGCTCTACATGGCAATGCTGTGTGTACTAATGAAACCATTAGTAATGGTGGATTCTGCAGGTAGGTTTACATCTAATCTCCTCTGATACTAAAATCCCTATTTAAAAAAATACAGGAATTTTCATTAGAATTAAAATATTAAATCAGTCATTAGAAAATTGTTATCCTTAAGGGTTTCACCTTCAAACGTAGTCCTTGAAATCTTTACTTTCTCTGCAATATATTCTAGTTTTCTGTATATAGTTTATGGAGCCAGGCACTAAAGCACTGGGGAGACTGAGACAGGGGGATCACTATGAGTGTGAGCTGAGTTGTGAGACCCTGTACCAAATAAATTAAAAGATTAAAAAAATGAATGTTCGTCACAATGAAGTGCAAGTATAGTTGCTTTTCAATAAACTTTATTTTTAAAAAATCCTACTTACAGAACACACTTCCCATATGCCCACATCACTCTTCCAGTTTGAAATGGCCTTCATTTTTCCTAAGAGGATATTAAAACTGATATAACATGCCCGGATTTGAGGGGTGAGCATGGAGAGGTACTTCTCCAGTGAGATATCTAAAGGAGACAAAGATTGCATGGATAATAATTTAACACATATAGGGCAGTCAAAGTCTATGGACAAGGGCCGGTGAGGTAGCTCAGCGGACTCAGCACCTGCTTAGGTAAGCGCAAGGGCCAGGATTCCATCCCTGGCACCACGCGCTGTGCCCACCCTGTGCCTGGGTGTGCTGAGCCTGCAATGGAGTCTGGGCATGGCAGCGCAGGCCTGTAATTCCAGACCTAGAGAAGCTGAAAACAGGAGGATCATTACAAGCCCAAGCTGCATAGTGAGACCCTGCACAACAACAGCAACAAAAAAAAGTCAATGGAGAGAAATTATAACAGAGAGAAAGCCCAGTCGGCTGATATGGAAATATTTCACCTCAGTATCAAGGGCAATGCATGTGTGAACATGAATGAGATGTCAGTCTGTAACCAACAAGACAGCAAGAGTTTAATACCTAAAAAGAAGCGAGTGTCTTCAGGGATGAAAGCACTCAGGTCCGTGTATGAAGGGCTAGTGAGAATGTATACAAGTCCAGCTGTGGGACCTGCTGGTCAGGGGCTGTGGTGGCCGCCTGAGGCCCCTCCCGTGTGCGGAAGGCCTTGCTCAGGAGATGACAGCACAACGCTGCGAGTTACCCAGAACAAGAATAGAGAGAGGGTCAGCCAAATAACTCTGCAGATTAAAGTGCCTGCACGCAGACACAGGGACTGAGGGTTTGATCCCAGCTGCGTGCACTGGCCCCGCCCCTGGGGTACTCTGACACAGCAATTGAGACTGGGTGTGCTGGCGCATGCCTGTAATCCCAGCTCTTGGGAGGCTTAAAACAGAAGGATCACTACAAGTCCGATCTAGTAGTGAGACCCTGAACACCCCGTAGACCCTTCCCTAAAAATTACAGGTAAAAAAGAGGGGTAGAAAGACTAACAGTAGAGGCTGGGGAGATAACTCAGTAGAATAAGTGTTTGCGTGGCAAGCGCAAGGGCCTGAGTTCAACCCCTGGTTCTGCAAAAAAAGAAAAGAAAAGAAAAGAAAAGAAAGAAAAGAAAAGAAAAGAAAAGAAAAGAAAAGAAAAGAAAAGAAAAGAAAAGAAAGACCAATAGTAAACTTCTGCGAAGAAATATAATGTCTCAAAAAATATAACTCCCATTTTAAGAAACAGAATTGCAAGAGAAATGCATGAACATATAGTTATATAAATATTTATATTTATATAACTATGTACTAGAAATAAAAGAATAATGAAAAAGATTACTTCAAGGGTGATGAAAATGGCGTTGAGTTTGTCTGTCTTTATACCTGAGTAGTCTTCCATTGTATACAAACACCACATCTTTTTCATCCACTTGGTTGTCTCCAAGATTTGACTATCCCGAATTGGGCTGCAATCAACATGGCACACACATGTCACTACAGTATAATTTTTCAGTTCTTTTTGGAAAATATCCAGAAGGGGAATAATTGGATTGAATGGGATTTCAAGTCCTAGATTTTTTTTTTTTTTTTTTTTTTTTTTGTCTTTTTGAGGCAGGGTCTCACTATGCAGTTCAGGCTGGCCTTAAGCTCACTTTGTAGCCCAGGCTGGTCTTGAACTCACAACAATCCTCCTGCCTCAGCCTCCCAACAAGTCCTAGAATGGAAATCAGTGTGGGGACTACTCAAGTCCTAGATTTTTGAGTAGTCCCCACACTGATTTCCATAGTGGTTGTATATCCCCACCAGCAGTGGAGAAGAGTTCTCTTCTCCCCACATCCTCTCCAACATTTGTTGCTGGCTGATTTCTTTATGACATCCATTCTTTCTGGAGATGGTATCTCAGTGCTGCTTTCATTTGCATTTCTCAGATGACCAGTGTTGTGGAGCACTTTTCAAGATACTTATTTGCCTCTTGTATTTTTTCTTCTGAGGATTATGTATTCATCTCATCTGCCCATTTTTGGACAGGGTCCTTAAATATGGTGGCCATAATTTTTTTAGTTCATTCTATATTCTAGATAAAAGACCTTTGTCCAAGTGATTATTGGTTAAGATTTTTTTCTAAATTTGTGGGTTGTCTTTTCATTCTGTTGGTGATTTCTTGAAGTCTTCATAGGTAAGTGGATGCAATTAGAGGCTATACTCATAGGTGAAATAAATCAGACCTACATGCATAAATATTGTATCATCTTCGTAGTGTAAGAACCCAAAAGAAGAAATAAAACCTGAAAGGTACAACGGATACAGTAAAACCAAAAGAAATAGAACTTAAGGATTAAACAATGAAGAAGAGAGAAAGGAGAAAAGATAAGATACAAGGCAGGTGGAAAAACATGCAAGTATATATACAGGGTGGCTGAAGGGATTGCACTAAGAATTTTCATCAGTGTCTTGAAAATAACAGCTAATGTGTAGAATTTTCACCCTGATGAATTCTGCATACTGGTATCTGTGAACTAAGCAACTACATAGAGCACAGCAATGGGCTAAAAGTAATGCTTGAAAACTTGTCATCTTGGTCTTCTAAATGTGTCCATTCCTAATGTCATATCAGTTACTCTCTTTAAAATAATTTTATTTATTTCATTTATTTATTTTGTATTTTAGGGAAGGGTCTACAGGGTGTTCAGGGTCTCACTGCCAGATCAGACTCTAGTGATCTGCCTGTTTACAGCCTCCCAAGATCTGGGATTACAGGCACATGCCACCACGCCCAGTCTCAATTGCCATCTCAGTGTGCTAGGGTCAGGGAGGGCCGGCACCTCAGGCTTGGGAATCGTACCCTGGTCACTGTGCTTGCTTGCAGACACTTTAAGCCACTGAGCTATTTGACCGGCCCTCATGCCTCTTTCTGAGGCAATTCTGGAATCGTCTTTCAAGACTCTGTCACCACAACACCCTGTGTCACACATTGCTTCTGAGATGGCAATTTCTGTCAAATTAGGCCAGCACGGTGTGTCTTCAACCACTTCTTTCACAGGATCCAACATTACACCCCTTCCAGCTCTTTCCAAAAGTCAAATTACTGTGAAAAAGAAACTTTTCTGATGGGCTCTGGGCTCTGAGGCTGCCCTGACACTATGACTAGAGGTATTTGAGGAGAGTCAGTGGTGTGTCTTTTACTGTAATAACTATTTTTGCATCAACTTCAGCACAGCAAAATTGCTAAGCTACACAGAGAGGAAAAAGGAAGAGAGGTGGGGGTAGTTTTAATAATAAGGGAGCATCTTTTGTCTGAAATTTTATTTATGAAAAGGTTTTGGAAGTTTAATTTCTCTTAAATCTCTATTAGTATGAATGTCAGTTCTAGTATTTTTTTGTACATTTAAGCTATTTCAAATTTAAAATGTAAGAAATAGGCTAAAACACATAACTACAGTAAAATCTCTTAAAAGATAACAAGTGATTACATAAAATAATGTGCACTGAAAAACATTCTTGGAGACTGGACAGTGAACTTCGTGCAGTATTTAATGTTTCCGCTCTTGCTGCGGCTTTATAATTTTTCAGAATTTTTTTTTTACTGGGGTTGTGGCTTACCTGGTAATTACAATGCCCAGCCATAGCGCTAAAAAGTGATAAAGGAGGCAAAGAAAACTGTTAAAGAATTTACATTTAAGCCCCTTCTCTAAAAGCACTCCTTGTGCCTCCCCACCGCCACCACGTGCCACCTCTGAAAGAGTGAAATGGCCCAAAGCCACAGCATGCGTCTCCAGAGCCAGTAGCTGGCTGGCCCCTCACTAGGAATTATGCAACAGCAGCTGCCGTTGCAGAACATTCACGAAGAGCTAAAACAAGGATTCATCACGCTCCCTGAATTCTGCTGCTCATCCTGTGTGCCGTCACGATGAGTGTGGCCCCGGGACCGGGCAGGTTCAGTCCTGCTACCTTGTCACAGTGCAGCCCAATGTGCCACCCAGTGCCACCAAATTAGTTTACGTGATCGCACAGGGTGATACTTCTTCCTGCCTCTCAGCTTGGCTTTTGGCCTCCGCCCAGCAGGCAGAGCTCGGGCCATCATTCTCAAGCACGTTCGATCACAGATGTCCTTCCTCCCTTCGTCCACAAGCTGTGAAAATGTTTCCTGTTATGGACAAAGCACAATGCCATGTCCTGGCCTGGCTTCCACACTGGAGCCCGTTGTGAGCAGCGCATGCCGAGGCCACTGTGGGTACTCCCCGCTGCCCACATCAGCCTGTCTCTCTCTGCAGATACCTGCAATTTGTTGGAATTTGCTTTGTTTTGTTTCTGTTGCTCTCTCTGTCTCAAATGCTCTCCCCATCAACCTTACAAACAATACATTTACCATTCTAGTAACACAGGCCAGCATGTCCCTTACAAAGCCTTTCCTGGGCCATGTACATCACACACACACACACACACACACACACACACACACAGTCACAATTTGGTCACACTGTCTAGATTTTTTTTTCATTGCACTCTATTATTCTAGGGATTTAATGATATCCTACTTGTTTCAGATTACAGTAATAGAAGCCATTAGTTTGAACAATTTCTTTTCTTAGTTCATTACTTCTCAGATTCTTTCTATTCTTCCACAGGAGTCAGTTTGTTGTCTTGCTTGTGGTATGGGTTCTTCCAGACGTGTCTAGTAATTCTGTTTCACTATTCAGTTCACCTTTTATTTTCCAAAATTATGGGCGCATTGAACCCAGACAGGAATTTGAGCTTCAACTCTGGCCCTTTGAATATATTGTTTTTTTTTAAAAAAAAGTCTTCTGCTAAGTTGCTAAATTGTCTAACCTAGGCTGAAATTTGTGAACTTCCTACCTCAAACTCCAAGAGTATAAAATTACAAATGGCACCACCATGTCGGGTTTAAGGTAATGTTACTCACAGGAGCTTTGATTTCAAGACGATCTGGGGAAGCATGGTAAGTAAATGCAATATGCCCTGGATAGCTGTGGGTTCTACACTCGTAGACCCATGGAATGTGGATCCAAATCATTTGAGAAAAAAATAATGCATCTCTACCAAGCAGATACAGACTTTTTCCTGTCATTACCCCTTAAACAATACAGCTAAACAACTCTTTTCACAGTATTTGCACAGCATTAGCCAGTATAAGTAACCTCGAGTATACACAGTAGGTATATGGGCAGATGAATGTAGGGGTACAAAAATGCTATGACATTTGATATATGAGCATCTGTGAGATGGATTGGGGCTGGAACCAATCCAAAACAGGCACCAAAGGCTGACCACAAATGTTGAGTCCATGGTGGCATCAGAAATTAGCCAACCACTTTAGAATCCACTGAGCTAACTGATGCTGTATGACAATGAAAAATAAGTCAACAGAATTTTCAACTTCTGCTGTAGCTAAGAATTTAGGTCAAAAATATTATAATTCAGCAACACTAATTTCATAAGAATGAAGAAGTTTACAAGGCAAGCTCCTTCCTTCTCTGTACCAATACCACACAGTGCTCTAGCTACCTCAGGTCAGGTCTCCATACGCAGTTGTGGAACAAATGCAGCATGAACGGAAACACCTGGATCAATCCGGCTATTGTTTTGATGATGCCCGTAACTAGAATGGGGTTCTAATCTAGTCTCCATTTAAACTGAGAAATAAAGAACTTAGTCAGATTTTAAAGTATATAGAGTGTCTTAGAGTAGGAATCCCTATACTGTGGTGTTAAGGAATGTATCTCTTCCCATAGATAAAGCTTTGGGACTAAGTAGGAGGGAGGAAAGGGTTGTGGAAGAGACATCAGTTTGAAGGATTGAGAAGTGGTGTGGGAAATTATAAAATGGAGGAAGGAGCTTCATACAAATTCCACACCATTTGCACTTGAGCGACCCTGAGAATATCCCCTCTTTTACCAGAATCTCCCAAAGAAACAATAATTTGCGTGAGCCCCACATCGTGGTCCTTGCGTCCCATATTCCACCTACTGAGGAGCCTTCCGAGCCAGATTCAGTACCCACAGACCACACACATGGAGATTTGATCTATATGCAAGTTCACCTATGACATATGATGTGAAACTGAGATCTCCCAACAGATGATAAGCAATGTTAGGGACCCAGGATAAAGTACAAATTTTAAACAAAAATTTAAGAAATAAGGTTGTTTGTTTTAGGCAATACTAGTCTGCATGAGCATTTCAGTTGTTCTTAGCAGGAAAATTGCTTTGTGGATGGAGTTATACACCCATTCATTACTTCCACAAAAAGGGAACAGTACTAGCTTTTATTGAATGTCAACTATGTGAAATCATTCTTGGGAAAGGAGTTACAATGAAAAATAAAAAGATGCTTTACTTGAAGAGTAGAGAATACAGTCAAATAAACAGAAAAAAATATATATCAGAAAGTTCAATAAATCCTCCTACAGGCCAATAACCATGTGCTACAGGAATGGAAAGATGGACTTATGCTCAGAGTAAGGAGTTAGGTCAGTATTCTCATCAGAAGTCACATGTTTTCTGAAATATGAGGGGTTAAATATGTTTTTTTTTTTAAAAAAAAAAAAAAGGTTAAAAAAACGCAGCAGAGTCCCACAAAGTGCTTATCACTTTGCTATTCCATAGCTGGAATGTCATCTGGGTGACAGTTCTGAGGCTGAGGCACAAGTTACGAGCAGGAAAACTCTGAGGAGAGCTTACATCCAACACTACAGGGTGTGAACTTGACTATGAGGGTGAAGAGAACAGCAATAAAAAGAGCTGAACTCGAGATGCAGAAAGATCTGCTCAGCATTGCAGACAGCTCTCCCTGGCACGCTGTGGAAAAATGCATTAACAGGTTTCTCTGCTTTAGGACTGGTATGTCTCCCAGAATCCATGTGCTGACGACCTGGTGCCCAGCCTGTGGTGCTACTGGGAAGCAGTGCACTTAGAAGGAGAACCCCAGTGGAAGGAACCTAGGCCGCTGACGGCACACAGGCCGTGGAAGGAGATGCTGGGACCCCGCTGCCTTCTGCCTCTCTTTGTTCTGTTTGCCACAAGGTACACAGACCATTGCCACAGGACCAAAGCAACAGGGCAAAACTGGAAACCTCAGAAACCACGAGTCAAAATGAACCTTTCTTTTAAAGTTGATTTATCTCTGGTATTTATTAGAGTAATGAAACTTAGTAGATGAAAATTATTAGAAATCTCATGCTGGGAACCTAAGCAGGAGTATGAGGCAATCAATAACTTGGGAAAAGAGGAAAGTAGCCACAGACTAAAAATTAGCTGCAGTACAATAGAAAGAAGTGGAAAGAATCAGCCTGAAAGATAGGCCTGTGGCAGAACCTACAGCTATGCATTTTTTAAAGGGCTTGAGGTCTCACTGACAAAGGATCTACAAACTGTGGTACAGAGTTTCAGGGTAAGTCCTGAGGGGATTTGACTGACCTTGTCAGACACAAAAGTTACATTTCTTGTTATATAGGTCTTGTTTTACCTTGGTCTGAATCATCCAGCAGAAAAGTATAATAACAAGGTATGAAAAGTAAAGCCGTATTAATATGCTGAGCTGTAAAAGGCTCAAGTCAACAACTTCTGACATTGCCAGTTCTACAGATAACCCAGTACTATTATGGACCACTGCACTATATTGGAATATTTTGCTGAATTCAGACACCTACAATATTTAAATGACAATGGAATACACATTTCTGACAAAACTAAACAAAAAAGGGGGATACAAATGAAGGACCATTTTGTACATGTATATTAAAAATAAGATAGATATACAGCTACTTTCTCTTAATTCAATGAGAAGAAAGATTTGTACTAACAGTGTTTGGACAGGATATCATGTCTGCATCTTGTGCTATGAGTAACCACTAGGAAGACAACAATATGCAATGTATTAATTATTAAACTGTCCTACTAATTGGTTTTAAAACTTTCTCATTGCCATTTGTTCCTCAATAAAATTTTAAAAGTAAAATAAATTACCTGGAAAAAAAAAAAGAGCTCAAGGTCTCCAGAATGTTCTAGCTATTCACAACAGGTTTCTTCAACATCTTCTGTCTCTCACCCATTTTTCCTGCTCTTGAATCCCAGCATTCATGTTTCCCCCTTTCCATGAAGGGCTGGTTCTTTCAACATTTGTGATCCATCCATATTACTCTGACATCTGGAGCTGTGGACCCTCTCCTGCCCTTTCTACACACCCCAACCACTCACATACTCTAGCCAAAGACTTCCCTGATGGGCTCATGTCCTCACAGCATCTGTGGGAAAGCCAGCGTTAGTCTTTGATGCTCAGACTTTCTGCTGGATACCTGTTTCCTAGCCACAAATGGAGGGCTTGTTCCTCATAGCTGTGTCTGGGGAAAAGTCCCCAGACCTTGGACAAAGAATGTTGTACACATAGACTCTCCCTGTGTCATACAATGGACCTGCCAAGAGGAGAACACAACCCGTGACTTTTCACATCCTTCAGAAGAGTTGAGGTCAGATGAAGGAAAAAGGGAACATCACTCCAGGGAACCAATCCCTTTTATGATGTCGCCTCCAGTGTGAGCCAACTTCTCCTCTCCATTTTTTTCTACAGATGGCTCAGCAGTCACTACTGAAATAACTGCACATATGCACACACGTACCTCCCCAGAGGACAAATTTTAATTCTCAAACATGTGCCGCTTATTAAATGATAGGAGTCAGCACAAACATTTTCCTAATTGCCTCACAAGTTGTAAGGCACCTAACTTATACAACAGTCAGTCTTTTATTTCCTCCTTCTCTGGTTTCAAATTATTCTTCCTCAGTCTTAACAGGAATAAGAACCTCTGCTGGAACCTTGCTGAACCTCTTCAAGTCCATTTCAAGGAAGTCCAGTATTCTTTATTCAAAGAATAGCCCTGCTTCAATTACTAAAGTGGATCATTATTCTCTATTAAGAATTTTTTATATAATTAGCTTATTTTCAGGTGCTAGGAATCAAATGTAGGGCCTCACCCTGAGTTCCATTTTCTTAGGTTCTTTTATATTTTTTGAGTAAGGGCTTTACTAAGTCACTAAATTTCCCAGTTTGTGTTTAAACTTAGAATTTTCTGCCCAAAATTCCCAGAGTGCTAGGACTCTAGCATGTGCCACCATGCCTAGTTAGGAAAAGTACTTGTTGTTTTACTGTTTCTGATGGGCCCACATGTTAAGTTCTTTCAGAGAAACAATAGAAATTGCTCAGCAGCTGAACAATATGATGGAAAAGGCTCTGGTTTAAGTAAAACCTTGGCTCAAAAATGCTCACTTACTGCCCAATTCTGAATAAATCTCCTAATTTTTCCAAGCCTTAGTTTTCACCTCAAAAAAAAAAGGATGGGTAACATGGGTTTTTACAATCAATTTATATTGTGTGTAAAAGTACAAAATGTTGCTGACATGTAGTTGCTTTGAAACATCTTGTATTTATTTCTAGCTAAAATCAGAAATCATTTAATGAATCATTAATTTTTGTAAATGAACATAATGAAGCACAGAAAAAGGGAAGATTTGCCCAATCCCACGAAGCAGCAGAGCTGCGAACCAAGGCCAACTTCCTGACACTTGCTCTAGGATCTTTCCACTTGTAGGGTGCTTTCTGGAACGTGTGCAGAGTGTGTGTTTCAGGGGCTGGAGTCCCTGCATGTAGCACTTGTGCCCCCAGGATGTATTCCCCCCGAATGTCTAGGCTGATGCCAGGACTTTTCAGTGTCCATGTGGTTTTGTCTTGGATGGAAAAGTCTTTTTCCAGCACCACCTACCCTATTATTCTGTTTTGAAAGGGTAAGCTGTCAGGCACATCAAACATTAAAGGCACTGGGAACATTCTGAGGTTTGTAGTGTGTATATTTTTCTCACCAATTAAATCTTCACTCCTCAGCTATCAGACAAAGAGGAGAAAAGCTGTTCTCATCTCCCCTGAAGAAGAGAAAAGCTTTTAAAACACTTGGCAAATCTAGTATTCAAAGTGGAAAAATAAAAAAAAAATTTAAGCAACATCAGAAAGGCAAATGAACACATGTGTTCAGGATAAAGTTTGTTTTCCCTGGGGCTAAAATATTGCTGCTTCATAATTCTAAGCTATGGTCATTAGAGTCAGATCATAACCAATAATTTTATGAACACAGTTTAATACTTCTCCTTGGTCTTCATAGTTAGGAAAATACAGGGAAAGTTTTAAGCTGGTCTCACCAAATAGCAATAACAACAAGAAAATGGCATTGGTATAAATATAATTTTTATGTACATCTGAGAAAATGATTGCTATGTAAGACTGGAAGTTTCTTCCTTACAAAAATTGATCCAGGGCCAGGGAGATAGCTCAGTACAATAAATGCCTGAGTTCAATCCCCGGTTCCACCAAAAAAAATTGATCTAAATGATTAATCACCAGAATGATATTATCACCTAAGAAATAACAACATAAAATGCCATAAGCCCAGGCTCCTAGGTCTTCCAATAGCATCTCAAACTCAATACATTGCAACTTGAATTCTGTATCTCATGGGGATCCTCCTGACTCAGCCTCCAGCATGCTGGGATTACAGGTGTGTGCCACCATTAACTCCATCCATTAACTCCTTTTTTCCTAATCTTCTCTCTACTTCCTCTCCCAAATGGTCTCTTGAGCCCTTTTCTGAAACCCCCTGAGGGCATGTAGCTCAGTAGTAGAGTACTTGCCTAGCACACAAAAGACCTACAGTTTGATCTCCAGTATCTAAATAAATAACACTCAAAATGCCTCTGGAATCCTCGGATGCCATACTAATTCTGATTTTCATTGTCTGCTGAGCTATTAGCCATTATAGTTTAATTAATTGGTTCATTGCACCTACTTGTATCCATCTCCACCAGGTTCCTTATGACAAGACAAATTATCTTTGTAAAATATAAAGCTGACGATGGCTTTAAACTCTCCATGGCTTCCTGCTTCATAAGTAAGGCCAAGTAATTTATACCTGGAAGACTTTTCTCACTGACTCCATCCACTTCCCAGTCTTCCCTCAAGGCCACCCAGTGTACGGTTATGCAACTGAAGCCTGGCCCGTGCCAGAGCCTCACTACTGTCCTCTGAAAAGCATCCATTTATACCTTTATACCTTCATCTATGCTTTTATGCCTGTGTTTATGCTTATGTGCTATCTTTCTGGTGATCAAATGCCAGGTCAAATAGGAACATAACTTGCAAATTTTCTATCCTAATTCCTCAAAACTTGGTTAGGTCTTCCTCTGTATTTCTATATTGCAGGTTAACAAGTTCTTATTGCTGACTGTCCCATTATATTATGATTTTTTTTACTAAGGAGCTCATTATAAATTTTATAAAGATTTCAATAGATCAGTAATAACTAGATAGATAGATAGATAGATAGATAGATAGATAGATAGATAGATAGATAGACAGATAGCTTGGATAATTTTACTATTAGACAAATCTGTGATAGGTTAGGCTATATTCTCTTTGTATTCCCAGTACCTAAAATAATGCCTGGAATCAAATGTTTATGAGTCAAACTACTTAACTTTTTTCCAGTAATAATAAATGTGAGTTGCTTTTCATGTATGCTGTCTTCACTTAGACTTACAGCTAAAAACTTGAGTGGTTCTCAAAAAATACACCATACCACAAAGGGATACTAATGCATATGTGAAACATAAATCAAAATAAAATTTCACAAAATGCTGTGTCCTAGTATCCGTCAGCAGCAGGTTGGACAGATAATATATGTAAGAACAAGATAGACTCAGGACAAAAAAAAAAAAAAAAAAAAAAAAAAAAAAAAAAAAAAAAAAAAAAAAAAAAAAAAAAAAAAAAAAAAAAAAAAAAAAAAAAAAAAAAAAAAAAAAAAAAAAAAAAAAAAAAAAAAAAAAAAAAAAAAAAAAAAAAAAAAAAAAAAAAAAAAAAAAAAAAAAAAAAAAAAAAAAAACAAGATAGACAAATCTTGGTGCTCAAAAGAGCTTACAGAAAAGGATGCAAGTGATATGATGTAAAGGCAGTAAGTGACTTTAAAAGGTGCTTTTGAAAAACTAGAACCTGTGTGACATTTTCTTTGGGACAAGACTGATAGTAGGAAACAATCCTACTTAAAGAACACCAGTGGTCCAAGACAACCAAGGGCCAGAACGGCAACCCTGTGTGCCTTATCACACTGGAGTGTGCCTTCAAAGTAGTAATGATCAGATTATAGTCACTGCTGACTTGTTTAGGGCCCTTAAGCATCTCCAAACGTGAGGCCAAATTTTCCAATATTTGAAAGTGTACCTCAAAAGTAGAGAAGCAACTAAAAGAGAATGGTAGAATAGAGATTTCAAACAGGACAACCCAAATTTAAATCTCTGAACCTCTGGCCAACTTTAATTTTGATCTTCACATCATGCTGCTTGAAGATGGAACATGTCTTCTTCACAAAGCTTTGAAAATTAAATTAAAACACTTCCTGGGTTGGAATAATCCTTTCTTAGATGTCTACTATTATTTGATGATGCTATTGATTGAGTTATTATTTTGGTTCATAATGAGACTAAAATACCAACTTCCTTTTATCAAAAGTCCTTCTGACAACTGCTATGACCTTCTACAATTGCTAGCTTAACTTGCATAGCTTGGGTTCCTATGGTTGCACAAAATTTCATTATATGGCTCAGATAAAAAGAGTAGAAAAACTTGTAATACAACTGATTCCTCTGCCCTCTCTCTTTAGTTGTGCTAGTGGTGTTGTCATTGTCCTGCATTGAACGGGAAACACTCATCTGCTAGAAAAATTCAATTTAACCATCTCCATAGAGATTGAATATAATCAGAAAAGTAATTATTATAAAATTTGCTTGGAAGGCAAAGCAAAGTTTAGTACATATTAAATTGAAGAATGGTCAGCTACACTCTCTTAACAGCTACGCACTCTTACCTTGCTGATAAGAGACATCTGCTATAATAATGTCTGGAGGTATAATATGCATGCACCTTGTGTGATACCAAAACATTATGAAAACAGTTTGCGATGTATTAATTTATCGAATCCATCCTGTTAAGGTGTCTTAAATCTGTCCCATTGATATTTGTACTTCAATAAAATAAAAATAAATAAATAAATTTTAAAAAATTATAATGTGTATTCATATATACAAAACATATCTAATGTTAAAAGAATGCATCAATTAAACCAAAGGCATTTCACACTATGAAAAAAATAAAATAAATTGAGGAATGGGGGAAACTTGAAAAACAATACTTGGGCAGCACACAGTGTATAACAGTGACATAAAATGCCAACAAGTCTATCGCAGGAACTTAAAAGGTTGAAAGTAAATTAGGGCAAAGTTCAGGTAGAGGAGGCGAACACAGGAGGCCATTAACTTTTGTCTGAATAAATAATGGCCCAAAGTATTTATATATGTATGTTACAGTCCACAGTACATCCAGGCATTACTCCAGCAATCAGATACCTGTGTAGTTGGGTTTGCAAGAAGTAAGCAGTAATAGCTGTTTACTGTGACTCACAAAGATTGTTTTCACCCAGCAGTCCTGGTCTGACAGCTGCACATAGCGTGTATTAACACCCGCCTCTGGTGAATATTGACAAACTGTTTTCAACAATGTTTTGAGCTGCAAAAGGCAAATAAAGAATGAGGTGCCACAGTCACCAGACACAACCATCCTTGTTCTCATAACAGTGACAAAGAGGCCCAGTGGCTCCTTTTAACACACTTATTTAAAAAGGAGTTGATAGTCCCCAGCCAAGAGAAGTTCTTTCAGACACTGCAGCTCTTCCCTGAATTCAACACAGGATGTTCCCAAATAATGAATTCCTCCTAAAGATGCAGAGATCTCACTTTGGCCAGGATCAGTGGCCTCTGTGCTGCTGGAACAACCCACATATTTTTGTTGCCCATGGCCCTTGACAAGGCCTTTGGCCACTCCCCTCTTTCTTTTAGCCATTCTTTCTTTTCTTTTATTAACAATCATGTGAGGGTTTTGTAGCAGGAGCGTACACAGATGATTTGTCCTTCTCTCGATTTTCTAAAATTTAACCATTTCCTTTTTGTGACCACCAAGATATCACATTTTTCTGATTTGGGTGTATCTGCTTTCAAATTATTCTTTACCGATCCCAACAGTTCATTCCTATATTACCTTCTGGGAAGTGCTTATTCCACTGAGCCATCTCCCTGGCCTATATTAGCTTCTATTGTTGTAACAAATACTAAGGTAATGAACTTACAAAGAGAAAGGCCTCTCATTGCTGTGGGCCCATGGGGAGGGAAGGGTAATGGCAGGGCAAGGCCAGGGGCCATGTAGCCAGGAAGAGAAAAAGGAAGGAAGGAAGCAGGGAGGGAAGGAGGGAAGGAGGGAGGGAGGGAGGGAGGGAGGGAGGGAGGGAGGAAGGAAGGAAGGAAGGAAGGAAGGAAGGAAGGAAGGAAGGAAGGAAGGAAGGAAGGAAGGAAGAAAAGAAAGGGCTCCCTTATCCCCTCGGGGCATAGCCCGCCATAACTGTCTCTTCTTTTATTAAATCCATTCCAACTTGCTCTTGATAAATGCTTTCCTCTAAAGGAATGATGTTTTTCACTCTAGTGACTCAAATCTAAATGAATTCCACCTTAAAGTGTCACAGAACACAAATCTGCTAGGCTTTTTCAGTAAGAAGACTAGAATTCAATAAGGCATTGAACTAAATGATGGCCTGACTCCATTAATCTCTCAATTTTCAAATCAGAATTCTTGTAGTTGTGGAGTAGATGCTTTCATTTGGAAAGAATTTTCTTACAATCAGGGTACATTATTAAAAATGGAAATTATAAAATTTTTAAACTGAAGTTTTACCTTGTAAACACAATTTCCAATATTAGGACTAGAGACCTCAGCTTGGTGATGTGTGGCTTTTGGTTGATTTTCCAAAAGAGACAGGTGCTGTAGCAGCCAAAGAACTGCAGTTTGACTGTACACTTCTGGATTTGAAAAATGCTTTAAAATAACTCCTGACAAGAACATAGCCAATCAATCGTGGCTGCCGCAATTTTCCGAAATGCAAGATAGACACAGAGATCAGCCTGCCCTCTTACAATAGCAGATTGCAAGTGGTTACAGATTAGAAATCACTCAGCCTGAAATTCTGTTTTGCTGCGTGAGCCAGAGCCCAGGCCCACCCGAGAGATGAGCACTTCCCAACAGCTGTGGCACCTGAATAAAGCAGTGCAGGACAGTGCCAGTGCCTCTACATAGTTCAGGCCAGAGTTTTCCTGTGACCCTGAAGTCTCCAAAATGATGTGGCCTAAATTATTTAACAAACTAATAACTGTACCCTTTGCTACTAAGCTGGGCCACCAAGGTGCCAGTGCTTCATGGGAAGTGAAGAGAATTAACTCATTTTTGGTTGAATTGGAGTCAAGTAGTGAAAGTGACTAGAAACTTTGTTTATGTAGAAGTTGTGATTTAGTCTAATTCTTTACAGATTTTTCCATATATTCCCTTATGGGGGAGGGGAAGGACAGAGGGCAGGCTGCTATAAACACACAGCCAGGTTAGGAATCATTCCTATATCTTCAATCTGGATAATTCTCCTCCCTGAAGGAGCATTTTTATTTCACTTGTCAGCATGCTCATATTGCCAAGGAAGCCTCCTTCAATGAACACTATCTGACATTTCAGTTGGAATAATATACTCCCCACTCTGCCCTATGTTTCAATTTCTAGGGTTGTCAGTTACTTAAGGTCAATCTGAGTCTGAAAATATTAACTGGAAAATTCTAGAAATAGCAATTCACAGGGTTTTTTTAAATAACTTTTGTCACAGCACACTGCCCTAGTTGTTCCATTCTTGGTTTTTGTGAACTGTTTTCTGTACCTCCTAATTACATTTTCAGCACACCCAGGTTCAGCACTGTCTGCAGTTGTGGACATCTCCACAGGTCTTGAACAGATTTCTTGAAGATGGAGCCCTGTAGTAATTGACTCACAGTGCTCTTCCTCGGGGCTCTGTCCACCTCAGCCCTGCAGTGCAAGCCCCAGAGCACACAGCACCAGCCGAGGATCCAGGTGTTACTCAACGATGGCACAGATCAACAAGAACCATAACAGCCTGTTTTTCCTCTTCAGCTTCTCCCTAGCCAAAATGCAGGAAGGCCTGAGCCAGGAGAGCAAAATCATGGGCAGATGACTCAGCGGCAATCGGGCATGTCTGCCAACAAGGTCTGCTGCAGCACCCTGCACCTGCCGGCTGAAGTCACGCCTCCTCCCACCTGCAGCCCTGACTCACTGGAGAGGCTCTGTGGCATTTCCCCTTGGAGTCAGGAGATTCGTGACCTAGATCTGGGGAGACATTGGCTTGATGGTGCTAACGTCTGCCCTCCAGTTCTTTGAGGTTTGTTTGCTTGTTTGATGACCATAAAGAGGGACCTCAATGTCAAATATTTGGAAAGAACAAAGGTTAAAACAGGAGAAAAGCAATTGCCATAATCCAGAAGCAGTCTTGGTGAACAATTCTGTCATTTTCTTTGGACCAGAGTCATCTTATCACAGCAGTACACAGGCCGGGCCATTGGGTGTACCTGCGCATCGGAGGCACCACAGTAGCTCTAGCCTCCCTCTCCTGGAGGCTGCTAGCACCAGGCAGGATGATGGCAAGCATCTGACACATTCTCAGATGTCTGCTGGAGGGGACATTGCCCTGGGTGGGGACCAGTGTCTTAGATAATATGTTTAGTAACACAAGGGCATTGATTTGAGATTTCTATATAGGGAAATTTGAGAAAGTTCCTTAGGGAGGATCCAGATGCACACAGCTACTGTTCTGCCTTACATGGGGTTTTGTGTTTAACTCTCATGCAGTGGGCACAGCATGGCTGTCTTTCTCCCTGGGTCCTGAGAGATCATCCCCGGCATGAGGTGCTCCAGCTTGTCCTTAGCAAATAATGACCAGTTGCACAGGTGGTGATGAGTTCTGCTTTACTAAAAAGAAATCTGGCTTCCTTAATTTGCAGTCCTGATCAGGGTAGCTCAATCAAGTCCCCAAAGGTCTAATCTTTTAGAGCCTACTGTCTCTCTTTCCTTCTGATTTATTTTCTGTCTTTTGTAAGTAATAATTCAAAAATGTCCTCCTATATGTTTTTTCTGATCCACTAATCTAAATGCAAGGGCCCTCCCAACCTATTAAGGTAGGGATATTTTCCAAGGTCTCCCAGTAGATGGCTCAAACACTGTGTTTGGTATTATTTTTATTTCTCAGTAAGTACGCGTGTGCTGTACTGCTGATCGCACTCCTTGTAGCAAGTTGGTCCACAGGCAGAACGCATCTCTGTTCTTTTTTCATCTCCTCCCTCTTCTTCCCTCCATCTCTTGAACCTTTTCCCCTTTGTATAAGATCCAGCTCCCTATTTCCTATTATTTTTATTTTTCTCTTTATTTGCATTTTGAGTTTCTCTTATATGGAAAAACCAGTCTATATTTAAGTTGGTGTGTATTGAACCCTATGTGTACTATGTTTTTCCTTATAAATACACATATACCATAGGAATATACTCAGGCTAAGCAGAGACTGCTGTGTCAGCTGTCAATTTCTCTTGGCTCTTCCAGAAAGCTAGATTCAAATCCGCATCCTCCTCATCCAAATTAAAGCAATAGTCTCCGAGGGCTGCTCTTGTCCTGCTGTACAATATGTAATCCATTCTTTATAGAGTTCTTATCTTTTAAAAATGTGTGGCAGATCATGCCAATTTTATTTGATATCCTCCTATGTTAGGATTTTAGTCTAGACCTTAGTAAAACAAAGATTTCTTTAGTTAAAATAATAATAATAACAGTAGAAAGAAAAATAAATCTTTCCATGTCTTTCCATCTCACTTAAATTACAAATTCCCTACCTTGTTCAGTCAGTCCTGTGCCTTAAAAGCTCACCACCCATTATGTCCACTGCTACTGGACTAACAGTGGTTCACAAGTATTCCAGACTCTGCTCGCCTTAAGGTTTTTATTTCTATTTTATATCTACTCTTTCCACTGCCTCTGACATTCTTCCTCTATGTCCCTCTGCCCAGCTTCTTCTTATTGTATAGACATAATTTTAAAAGTCAGTTCTTCAAGAAAAGTTCTATCCTGTTAATTTCACCACTCTTGTCTGCATCAAAGGCCCCTGGATCATCACACTACCTGGTTTCATGACTTTCAAGGTATTTATTGTATTTCTTTTTCTTTTTTTTTTTTTTTTTTTTTTTTTTTTTTTTTTTTTTTGTATTTTAGTGCAGGACCTACAAGGTTTCACTCTGTAAATTGGACTTGTAGTGATCCACCTGTGTTCAGCCTCCCAAGAGCTGGGATCACAGACATGTGCTACCATGCCCAGTCTCAATCAGTGTCTCAGTGTGCCAGGGGGTGGGACCAGCATAGCACCCCAGGGATTGAACCCTGGCCGCTCTGTCTGCCCAAGCAGGCACTTTAATCTGCTGAGCTATTTGGCCGGCCCTGTATCTTAAGTTAAACAATCATGTATATTAGTTTATTTTTAATTATCTTTCTTTCCCCATTCCCCATCAAAATGTCTATTTTCTTCACAGCTGTATTCATATTTCTCACAATAATACCCAGGGAATACTATACAGTTGTCCCTAAAATATTTTCAGATGAATGAAAATTCTACAGAACACCTCTGCCCATAGGGTCCTGGTCAACTTTCCCTACTAAATTTCATATTCAGATTGCTTGCTACCTCCTGCACCACCTTAAATGTGCTACGTAAATGCCAGGCGGGCCTGCCGAAGGGTAGAAGTGTTTGTTTCATGACATTGACTTCATAACCCATGCCCTATCTGAGTCACTTAGATTTCATAAAATTTCCCAAGTTTAGAAGATTCCCCTACCTATTTTTAAAACTTCAGTCATAGATTTGTTTACATGAGTAAGATCATCGGTGGTTGAGTTCAAAGCCAGAAGGAAACAGAACTACTAAGAGGACTCACTCATCTGCATGGGGATTATTACTGTCATGCTCATCAACAGGAAGTCCTGAGAGCAAGGAGATAACATCTGTATTTTTAAATAAACAAGACACTCCTACACATGACATAAAAAGCTATTAATTTCCTATCAATCCCATGTATTGGTTATATACCTTTTATTGACGAGTACATCAAGGAAGCTCATATTTTATCCATTTCTTCTAGTTCCTTTTTTGTTTCTTTTTGTACCAGGAATTGAGCTCAGGACCTTGTGCTCTCCAGGAAGATGCTTCTGCCATTTAGCTACCTTCCCATCTATCCATTTGTTACAAATCAAAAATTGCTTAAAGTGTTTACCCAAAGAATCTGTTTTAGATTCAAGAGCACTTAGAAACAAAGGAGCTCAGTAAATTCCAGGAATGTTCTGCATTCTCTATTCTCTGCAGGCTGATTCATCCTCACTGCATTTGCAAGGTTAGTGAGAAAGCCCCTTGTAGTCACCGCATAAACCCTCTCCTTTTACATGTACATAGGTAACACAAAGTCATAGACCAAAGTTGGCACAGCTTCTGAGTAGTGATGCCAGCCTAATGCCAGCTTCCCTCATGTGCACGGTGGGGCCTCTCTGTCACTTCCAGCTTCTCCTGTCCTGTTGTTCTGTTGTCCCCCACTTCCTTCCAAAGGTCGAGATGTAAACCAGGAAGAGATAGTAAAACGCTAAGATCGGTGCACCATGAAAAAGACACATAGTTTTGTCAGAACATTTCCAACTAACTTTTGGGCTTTTGGTGAGAAATAATCACTCTTGTGAAATAATGCATCTGGAGGAACTGGGGAGATTGCTCAGTGTAATAAGCACTTCCCTGGCAAGCTTCTTGAGTTCAATCCCTGGTTCCACCAAAAAAAAAAAAAAAAAAAAAAAACAGAAGAAGAAGAAATATGCATCTGGAAAGAATTCAGGTCAGCACGATCAATACTTAAAAATCTTGGCTAAAATAAAAGCTTGGCTAACATGGACACTGCTCCTCAGGAATGCTCAGCAAACTGGAACAACCCAGGATGCAGAAGTGGTCTGGGAAGAAAATCAAGAAAAAAAATTAACTTAAAAATATCTTAAGTGGGAAAGAGCTATTCTTAATTATTCAGCTACAAAAGCTCACAGCTGAGAGAAGATGAAGATCAAAAAAAGTCACATCCACTACCATAGATCAATCCATTCTCACAAAAACAAGAATAGAAGCCGATGCTGCTAAAATATCAAGCCTGAAGTCAAAAGTGGGGATGCTGCAGAGAATGAAGAAAGTACTAAGTTAGATGCTTTCTGCTTGAGTTGAAAATGAAGAACGCTGGTAACTGAAGTTTTTAGAGGATTTCTATTTGTAGAAGTTACAATACAAAAATGTCTAATGAGATGTCGAATGAAACTTCTGTTTCTTGGTACCACTTAGCTCCAGCCAAACCCATTGCCTCCTCCCTCATCCTTTCAGTAAACTAATAATCTCATCACTCAATACAGCAATCCAAGGATCATCCCCATCTGTCCTCACACACGGCTGGACCTTCATCTATCAGCACATTCAATCAATTCTACTTTCAGCACATACCCAAGAGCTAACTAATTCAGTCAGTCTCCCTGCCTCAGTCTGTTGCTATTACAAAATACTCAAGACTGGGCAACTTGTGCAGAAAAGTTTATTTTGCCTCACAGTTTAAGAGAGTGGAAAGACCGAGTCAAAGCTTGAGGGTCTTATACTGTTTTAATCCATGGCACGAAGCAGAAAGGCAGTAGATGCATGTGAAAGGGAAACAGCCCAAAGGATAGGCTCCCTTACAAGAACACGCCGCTGGAATGACAACTCCACGCCCACACCTGCAAAATCTACTCACTCGTTCCAGGATCCACCAGCTCTTGGGAGGATCTACACATTTGCATGATAATGTACATGTTTGCATGAGCATGTAGCCCCTCATATTTAAAATTCAGTTCACTTGAAAATTTAATGTGTTCTCAAATCACTATAAAGATGCACTAGTACCTAGACACTATCAACACAATTGCATTGCAAAGATAAATTGGAAAAAGATATACTGGGATGGCTCTATATAGAACTTGTGACTTCTAATCATTATGTGTCCAGGACCCAAAAATCCAATTACTTTTGAGACAAAATTCTAGATGATGGTGGCTACAGTCATTTCTATATATTGCACTGGCTACTTCTCATTTGTTCAGATAGCGGAAATAAATTTAAAATAAGCTTTTAAAATGTCCAAGATGAAGGAAAACTACATCAGCAGAAGTACAGGCAAGTGCTGATGAAATATGAGCCCTCCTCTACAGTATATTGCTTCTTTCTCTTCTATTTCATGCTTTGGTTTATTTAGTTATCCTTCCAAAATATAGCAGTAAGGCAGAATAGAGAATCTAGAGCCACCATATTTCACAAATAAGTGTTTTTCAGACACACTTGAAATTAAATAAGATGTTTAACTTTACACTCACTTTTCTTTATGCTAGGAAATTAACATGGGAAAATAAACAGGCAACTGATTCATGATATGGTTCATTATACTTCGTATCTTTAAACTCTATACTTACCATTAAAATATATAGAATTGAACCTTTCAGCATTGAACCTCATCTGAGTGTGTTAGTATCTATAAATATGGTAATTAGGTTTAAAATAAATCTTCACTAAAAATAAATAAATCTTCACTGAGGCATGATAGCACATGCTTATGATCTCAGCACTCAGGGAGGCTGAAGCAGGAAGATCATTACAAACTCAAGGCCAGCCTGAACAGAAAGCAAGCCCTTGTCTCAAAATACTTAATTAAATTTTAAAAATAAATTTGTGTTATATAGCAAAAAGACAAAGGTCACTGAGATGTTGCGACTGTTTTTAATATGATAAACAGATTAGCCGCTGATCCGAAGGTCGTGAATTCTCTCAATTGATTGTTCACAGATTAGCCTTCTAATTCTAAACAGAATCAGTCGTAAAGTTATTATCACACTGCGGGTACAAACATCAAAGGAGGGTGGCTTAGTGGGTGACTGGGTTTTCAGATGGCTGGAGATCGGATGTGGCATTTTCTTGCCTGTGGAGTGTGCTCTGGTTTTTAGTGTTCATAGCCCTCAGCCGATGGAGCAAACACTACTTTCCTGGTCTCCTACGCTCAGAGTGAGTGAGCTGTCCACAACCAGGGAATTCTGGGCTTCGCAAGTGCAAACAAGGAGCAGCGTGCACCCCCAAGCGCAGCACTCCGTCCCAGCCCACTCCGTCCTTGTCGGTAATGAGACACACAGAGACCCTCGTGTCTCCTCTGAGCTCTTGCTTTCATAGCTTCCCAGAAGCCCTGGTACCTGGGGGCCTCAGATTCTTCCACACTCTTAACTCTTATGAGGGCACAGACTGCTTGAGGGGAGGCAGGTGCAAATCTATCCAAGCACAGAAGCCCCGCCTTTGAGAGTTCACTTCTCCTGAGCCAGGCATGGCGTGGGGAGAACTTCAGCCCCTTGGCCCTGACAGAGGTTTGGGTTAGGACATGGGGACAGGCGGGGGAAACATTGGGCTGGGAATGTTGTTTATCAGTGAGTTCAGGGCCCAGGGCAAAAAAAAATCCACTGTATAGCTTTAGTTTTCTTAGGCTGTCATATATTACCTGCTAAGATGTCTTAAAACAACACAAATTTATTCTGTCCAAGCTCAGAGTTGCTACAAATCTGAAATCAGGGTGTGAGCAGGCTGAGACCAGCATCTCTTGGTATCGTGGGAAGGAAGGGGGCCTGCTGAGTAACACGCTGAGACATGTGCTCTGGTGCCCTTTCCAGGCCCTACCTCCAAGAATCTCTTTTGTCATTGTTTGCACTTGTATTTCATTCCTCATAAACTATTTTGTTTCAGATAAACAGCCACATCTTAGGGCATACAGCACCCATTGTACACTGGTTTTAGGGCCCCCTCTATAATTTTCCCACTGCTACAGTGGTGTAAAAATAATTCAAGTGGGTATGGACATTTGAGCAATGACAGTAAGGGAGACATTGTTTTACTGACCATACACTGTATCCTTTTTATCTTTACTGAAGAAGCTGTATTTTCAGATACTTGAATGCAAAAAGATTGTGCTTCACCTTTGTGTTATGACGTCAGGGCCACTGTCCTACATCCCCTCCAGAAGCCAGGTTAATGCTCTGCCCCCATTTAAAAAGCAAAGTGAATAAAACTTAGTAAAAAATATTTTTAAAAAAGTTATGTTAGTGAAATACAATTTGTGATGATCTTCCCTGCTCCTGGAAGACAACACCAATATAATTTTTTTAAAGACCCTATTTCCAAAACTAATATATAGATATAATGTAATACAAATAAAATACCAATAGTTTTCTTCGCAGAACATGGGAAAACAATCCTAGAAGTCATATGGAACCAGAAAAAGAATGGCAAAAGCAATTCTAAGTAACAAGAACAGAGCAGGAGGCATCATAATCATGGATTTGAAATTATTTTACAAAGCTACACTGATAAAAACAACAAGAGACAGACAAAAAAAAAAAATGGAAGTGTGGGTCAGTGCAAGCGAATAGAGGTGCAGAGACACCTGCAGGCTGTCAGATTTTTTTTTTTTTTTTTTGGTACTGGGGATTGAACTGAGGCCCTTGAACTTGCCAGAGAAGTGCTTATTCTACTGAGCCATCTCCCCAGCCCATAGTCAGCTATCTAATCTTTGACAAGGAGGCAAAAAATGTACACTGGAGAAAAATGGCCTTTTTAATATGTGATGCCAGAAAACGGACTGTCTTCATACAGAAGTTTGAATTCAGACCCATGTCTCTCTCAGTACACTAAACTAAAACAAAATAGATCAAAGATCTAATAGAAATACTTAATCTATTGAAAGATAACCTATTGAACAATAGGTAAAACTTTGGAAGACAGGGACTTTCTGAATAGAACCCCAGTGGCACAAGAAATAGTCCAAAGAAGCAACAAATGGGATCACACCAAATTAAAAAGCTTCTGCACAGCAAAAGCAAAAGCCAGCAAAGAAGACAACCTACAGAATACTTTTGTCCAGCTATTCCTCAGACATAGGACTAATATGTAAAACATATAAAGAACTAGAAAAATAGACATCCCCAAAATACAAACCGTCCCGGGCAAGTGAAATAAACCCTTCTCAAAAAGAAGTATAAATAGCAGATAAATAGGTGAAGAAATTTGCAACAATGCTGGCTAGTAAAAAAGAAAAAAAAAAAAAAAAAGAAATGCAAATTAAAATGACACTGAGATTCCATCTTGCTCCAGAAAGAATGGCCAGCATCAAGACACTCCTATGCCGGCTCTTCCCCCAGGGCGGGCTGAGCTGTCCCCAGAGTCCAGGCATGGTGGCACACACCTGTAATCCTAGTGCTAGGGAGGCTGAACACAGAGGATCACTACAAGTCTGAGCTGCATAGTGAGACCCTGGAACAACCAATTCATTTCTATAAAAAAAGAAAGAAATCAAATAACAGCAAAGGCCAGTAACACTATAGGAAAGTGGGACCCTTCCACATTATTGGAAGGAATGTAAACTAGCACAACTATTACGGATATCATTATGGAGATTCTCTCAGAAAACTAGAAGGAGAAATTCTATTCATCTGAGTTATTCCCCTTTAGGTACCTCCCTGAAAGGATTAAAGTTATCATATTATAGGGATACCTGCATGTCCACATTTATTGTAACGCAATTCATAAAAAGTAAATCTTGGAATTAGTCTACAAGTCTTTCAACAGATTAGTGGTTAAAGAAAATGAGGTATCTATACATAGTGGAGTACTACTCTGCCATAAAGAAGAAATGAGTCATTTGTAGGAAAATAGATGCACTCTGTGACCATAATGGCAAATGAACTAAACCAGACACATGGCCTTGAATACACATAGTTTAACTTACATGAGAAACCCCAAATAAAAGAGCAAACTAAAAGGTAATAAGAAGCAAGGAGTGATAGGATATGTGTTTCAGGGCTGGCCAGAGAGCTCAGAGGACTAAAGCATCTGCTTAGGGACAGCACAGTGGCGGGGGTTCCATCCCAGGCTTACTATGCTGGGCCTTGCCCCTGAGGTGCTCTGAGAAGGCAATTGAGACCGGGCATGGTGGCGCGCGCCTGTAACCCCAATGCTTGGAGGCTGAAAACAGGAGGATCACTATGAGTCCAATCTGTGTAGTGAGACCCTGGAGACCCTGGACTAAATACATTAAAAATGTATAGATTTTTCTAATGGGAAGAAGATAAAGAGATGAAAGAAGTGAGGTGAGGGGTATGAAAAAGGAAATCGAGAACTGTGATGCACAGGAACAGGAAGCGGTTCCCTGCGAAGAGTGTAACTGTTCTGTACTACAAACACATCCTCATAAAAAATTAAAACTAAAAGAAATTTTTATTCTGGAGCTGGGGACTGATCTCAGGCCCTTGGGCTTGCGAGGGAAGCACTTATTCTACTAAGCTATCACCCCAGCCCCTAAAACTAAAAAAATTCTAACGATGGGCACATACAACTACACCTATATGCTTGACAAGCTCTTGAGCCAGTAATACAACCCGGAGATGTTTGAACAAATCTGTGAATTCAAAGTGCTGGTTCATAGAAATTTATTGGTCCTTAAAACTCTTCTACAACCTTTATTTCTTCAGTCCACAAATCATTTCTTGTTTTCCAAGTATAAGCCAGGAACTATACTAGGCACCAAAAGCACAGAGGGACAGAGGGTTAGAGTTTACTCCCTCATGAAAATACAAACTACAAACTAGGAAAAGACAGACACCTCACATAAATAAATTGTGAATTGTTACACATGTTTTACAGATGATGAAGTGAATTTTGGATTAAGATTAAACGGATGAGACCCACATAAGTAATAAAACTAGGGAAGATTACTTCTGTGAGTATTTGTATTCCCAGGGCTGGGCCAGTGCCCTGTCTTTAGAAAGGTTAAAATCAGTAATAAAACTGAGCTCAGTATGCCTTTTATTATTACCATGCACTGGGAATTTTAAATGATGTTGGTGATAAAATACTCCTCTTAGAAAAAACGAAACACTTTGTTGAGGTTCCAAATAATTATTGCAGTTACTATTGAGCTTAACTACTATGAGTGTAAGCTACAAGTTCTCAATCTTTGACTTTTTCTTTACCACACAATCTATGTAGAAGTTAATTTGAAGAACGAGATACGAGATTAGATCCCAGCACATGCAGAAGCAGCATAAACCTTTCTAGCATTCAGTTGTTTTTCTCAAGTATGTTTCACAGTGATAGGAAACTGGCTACCACATGGCATAAATAATTTAAGGGCAGCTCAAATTACTTTTGTATCTCCAAGACTGGCTCTTTCATAGAACACCCCGTCCTCCTGGTATTTTAAACCCTAATCATATGTAAAGCGTTCAGTTGTGTTCTTCCAGAGGACAGAGAATTTAAAGGGATTCACTCATGGATTTCTTTTCTATTTCTAGGGAAATTGCTCCTAAACTCACACAAAAATCAAACACAACTGGAAGTGAAGTTCTGGACGTGAAACTCCATTCTAGTCGAGGATGTGATCCTGCTGAGGTGATAGCCAAGACTCCCAGTGGGACTGAGGTGAAACTCACAGAAATTAATCCCAAATATCCTTATTTGTGCTCTCTTAATCATTTGTCTCATACTAAGTCAAAATACCGGACACCAAAAAGTTAAAGGAACATGACTTATTTTACTTCACAGTGTGTAGAGCTTTCAGTCCATAATTGGGCAAAATCTAGCAGGGCAGTGTGGCAGAGGAGAAAGTTTATACCATGGCAGGCAGGAATCAGTCAGCAATAGTCTTCCTTCCCCTTTTTATTCCATTCGAGCTCCAGGCCTCCTGGATTGTGCCACCCACACCCAGATGGTGGCCTTTCACATTATCCACACCCAGAACTCCCCTCAATGAATCAGTGAATTAATCCAGTTATCATACCCACAATCCAACCACCTCCCAAAAGCCCCACCTAGGAGTGCATGAGGCTTAGGGAGAAATACCAGATATAAGCCATAATAGGTTCTTTGCTCAAATCTTTAAAGGGTTTGCTGTCTTGGAAGGGTTTCTTTGCGTGTGCTACTTTCTAACCTTGAAAAAGATTGTTCTGTTTATCAATTTTGAAAAGACTCATTGGTGGGAAGTACTATGGATTGCAGGTATGGTATAACAATTTTGCCTGCCGTGCTGGCCCTGCCCCCTAGAGCTTGCTGAGAAAGTGACTGAGCCTGGGCATGGTGGCATGCACATGTAATCGCAGGGATTGGGAGGCTGAAAACAGGAGGATCACTACAAGTCTGATCTATATAGTGAGACCCTGCAGACACTGTACTAAATGTATAAAAAAAAAAAAGTAAGGGCTTCTCCCTACACAATAAAGTATTCACTTTGAAGTGAAGATAAATTTTGAAACATTAAGTCCAATCTTTGAGAAGCTGCACTATCAAAACAAAGGTAGACTCAAGAAAATCAGTAGGTTTTACTCTCTGCTAAGGCTGTTTTTCTTCCTCATGTTAACTTCTTTTAGAGTAAATTCTTAAATGAGGTTAATCAGAAACACACACAAAGTTCTAAAGAGACAGAAATAGCTTTGAAAAAATGTTCATGAAACACTAAGCTTTAAAGTAGTTTTGAAAAATCAGTGCACAGAACTTTTGGAGAAGCCAAACAAATATGCAATGTAAAAATGTAAGAAAATGGACATTTACATAGGAAAAAAAGATGCACATTTTTGAATACCACAAGAAACAACAAAATATGCTTGTCTGACATTAACAAAAAGTTTAAAGAACAGTGTCTGAGCTCCTCAATCATTTTCAAAAGACTAGATAGTTGTTCTAAAGCAATGAATTGATAATGTCAGCATTTTACATCATTTGATGATTTTTCTCTTTTGTAGGAGAAAACTTTCAGTTTTTTCCAAACTTCATATTTCTTTTTCTTTCTTTCTTTTTTTAAAAATAATTTTATTGAGAAACAAATGGCAATGAGACAATTCCAAAAATGACAGTTTCAGTCTTAGTGGTTATTCATTGTACAAGACACAGACATGATATCCTGTCCACAAACACTATTAGAACAAATCTTTCATTTATTTAATTAAGAAAAAGTAGCTGTGTATCTATCCTGGTTATTTTGTATATATAGATACAAAGTGGTCCTTCATTTGTGTCCCCATTTTTCATTTTGATTTGCCAGAGATGGGCATTCCATTACCATTTAAATACTCTAGGTGCATGAATTCAGCAAAATAATCCAATATAGTCCAGTAGTCCATAAGAGTAGTGGGTTATCAATACGATTGGTAATGTCAGACTTGAGCCTTTTACAGCTCAGCATATTAATATGGCTTTAATCTTCATACCTCATTTTCAGACTTTTCTGCTGGATGGTTAGGACCAAGATAAAGCAAGACCTATATAACAAAAAACGTAACTTTTGTATGTGCCAAAGTCAGTCAAACCCCTTCAGAATTTACCCTGAAACCCTGTACTGTAGTTTATAGATCCTTTGTCAGTGTCAGCCATATGGATGATCACAGCCATTGCTTGACCAATTTGCTCTCTGTGAAAGCCTGAGAGAATGTTTTCTCTCCATGTGACTCTCCTTAGGTACACTCTACATCGTTGACACTCTGTGGCCCCATAGTCTCTTTGATCAGTAAATTTGGGACATAACTAAATTACTGGATGTTATAGAACAGGTTCTCCTATTTCCTGAGTCTTCACTGACTCTGAAAGGCTAGGGCTAAAATATTGGCTGTTCTTGTAGCCCTTCTTTTTCTCTGATTTTTGGTCTGCAAACTTAAGTTGTTAAGCCTTCAGAAGAGAAGCTTGTTATTATTACCCTACAACATAAGCAGTTGAGCTTAACTTCACTATCTGTCTAAATATCAAATATCTTATACATAACATGGAACAGGTATTCTCCATCATGTATAGATATGTTAAACTTTATGCCCTTACAGAATATGAAGAAAAAAATTTAAAAATTACAAAAAATATTTTTAAAAATAGGAATAAACTATAATATATTTTACACAGAAATTTAGAATTTTTTTTGAGATAGTTTCACTATGCAGCTCAGATTGCCCCCAGACCCACAGTAATCCTCTCAGCTCTGCTCCTTAGGGCTGAGATTATAGGCATATGCCACCTTGCTCAGCTTTAATTAATTTTCTAGTTAGGATATTTTATTAAAAATTTTTGATTAATGAGACATTTTCAAGTCACTATAATTAATCTGAAGGATCACATTATAAATCTCTGGAAAATATAGCACAATAGCGTCTTTATGATTATACCAAATACATCCTTTCTGTTTAAAAATCATAACTTTGTGTGTCTTATATGGGGACCACACTAATCTCCTCTGTTTTACTCCAATTTCAGTGTAAGTACTGCCAAAGCAAGCACCAAAGGCATCCTCCTTAAAAAAATTGTCTGGATTTCTTCCATATCTATTGCTTCATGCAAAAAAAAAAAAAAAAACTTTTCAAAATTAAAATTTTAAAATTCTTAATTAAACTTGACAAATCTGCTTGTGCTGTCTATTAAGTTTGATTGCTATATGTCACTGTGACAGACCAGCACATAAATAAATGTTGTGGATCTTTTTTTCTTTTCTCAAAAAAACATGAATGTCATTATAAAGTATTAATCCTGAGGAGAGGGAAGGCAGTCATTCAAAGGGTAAGCCTCAGTCCATTCCATGTAGAAAGAATGGCAAACTCAAAGACTGGGAGCTACAAAGGCACATGGTGTGCTTGAAGAAAGCCTGGGAGGCAAGCCTGCTGCAGGAGACGGGCAGTGTGGTTCAGGTTGTGCCTTGGGAACCAAGCAGATCTTACAGGCGATGGTAACAGAAATCATAACACTTAAACAGTATATTAAGCCTGCAAAAGAAACTGGAAGCATTTAAGCAGGAAAGTGGAATGAGAAGATTTGTGTTTTTCAAAGATAAATCTGTACTCTGAGTACAGTGCCAAAACAGTTTGGAAAGGATAAGCATGAGAAGGTGAAGACCAATAACAAGGGTGATTTCAATAAATAAGGAGTGACTGTGGCTCAGAAAAAGTGGTATAAGAGGAAAAAGCAGTGTGTAGATCGGACATTTTGCTGATAGAGTTGGAAACTGGTAGGATTCACCAATGAATTAGACAGGAGTGAATGAGAAGCATCATGAAGTTCCAGTTTCCTGCCTCAAACAACTGGTTGAGGTGGAGGAGGAACTAGTTTAGTGAGCAAGATCCTCATCTCAAAGCTCAAAGGCAACCTAACAAGACAAAGTATGAAGAGAAAGATAAAGTGCAAAACAACACCCTCATTTTTTTTAATTACTCCTGTTGAGAAATCCAAGGATCTAGTCCACATTTTCATTTCACACATTGGCTATCAGAGTCTCCAGGTTAAAGATGACTTGTTCAACAAGTTCAAACCTGGATCAGAAAACACCTCCTGGCCCAAAGTCTTTAGCTCTCTAGTACCCCAAATGCCTCACCCAGATTTTTTATAGCCTTTCCCTGGACACCCTCTTTCAGTTTTCAGGGCTATGTCTACTAGTGAGCCCACAACCTTACTAAGGCCACAGACAGGGATGCCAGGGAATTCTTGCTTTCAGACCCATCAGAGTGAAAAGAAAAGCAGTGCTGTCAACTGGGACGTTTTCATACATCAAGCTTTCTTTTCTGGAGATAATTCCTCCCCATCCAGCCAAGGCAGTGTGGGCATGCGAGGCTGGGCTGCACAATGGGTTCTAGGCCAACCTAAAGTACACAGCAAGAATTCGTAGCAAGAAAGAAAGTCAGAGAATCCCCTAAACCTTCTAAAGGGCTCCTTTCTAAGCTCTTTCAGAGATTTTTTGTTATTCAAACAATTCACTCAGCAAATACTTATTCCATCTCTATAGTCCTATAAGCTATGAATAGTTCAAAACATTAATATTTGATTAGACTCAAGAAGTTTTAAACTCAGCTGTGGCAATTAAAAAGCATATGTAAGAATTAGGTGCCAATGCTGGTCAGAGTAAAGATCTGGCATCAGAATAGGTGTCAGGAAACATCAGGCCCATACCATGTCAGAAAAGTAACAAGACAAAGCAAAAATTCTGAGACCAGAGAATAACTCAGAAGAGGGATCAGGCTTCATAGAACACAGTAGAGAGAGAAGATATAAATTTGAACTGAGAGAAACAAACTCAGCTCAGGCTAATCAAAACACAGTCAAGAGTTTTAATAAGGATTACTTGATTATTAGATTTAATAGAGGTGAACAGCCAAGCAGAGACTAATAATTTTTTGTTGAGCCTATATTAATCATACACCACAGCAACTCTTTGAGGAGATACTACTGTAGCTCCATTTTAGAGATACAAAATTGAGGTGCAGAGTGTTATTTAACTGGTCTTGATCACCCGGCCAATGCATTGTAGTTCAGAGTTTCAACTTCACTGAGAGATCCTGGGCCTTTAACCACTGCAGTTTGTGGCCTCACACAGAACACTAACAGTTTGTAATGATCAGACAGCTGCATGACCAGGATAAAGTTCTGAGAATAATGAGCAGGTACAAAAACAGGCAGCTACCAACAAAGCACTGCAGAGACAGTCAGATTGCAAAGACCAGCATGGTTAAAAGCCAACTTGAAAACAGTAAGGATGGAGACAATCACAGGCTTTAGAAAGCTATAGCACCTCATTTGGAAAGCAAGCGAGATCAAAAGGAAAAAAGTCAGAGACCAAGAAGACCAACAGTAAAACCTTCCAAGGTGCACTCTTGGCAGAAAGTTGGTCTAGCTCCTCCTCATTTGGCTGCTCACGTGCTTGCCTCTGCCCTTATGCTGTGAGGAAGTCAGGCTCCACTTGGAGAACAAATGGAGAGAACTGTGATAGCACAACGTCAGCCTGAGAGTCTCAGAGGACATCAGGAGCCCATCTTTCTATCTACTGCTCCTGGATAAAGGACAAACTCGGTAATTAGAAATCAGCAAGAGAAGGTCAGCCAGATGTGTCAGATTCAGGAACTCTGAAGTTAAGAAGGAGTAGCTGGACTTGGATCTTGGGAGTAATTTGGAGTCCACAAAAGTTCTTGAGAAGGAGGAGGACAAAATTGGCATATCAAGTATCATAGCCTGGCCACGGTTTAATGGATTGGATTACAAGGAATAAAGAAAAGCAGTAAGAAGTTTAAATGTGACAAAGACAAGAAGACAGATAAATCTTGATCAAGAGAATTTAAGAAGGCAGTAAAAATACTGATAGAAATGTGAGTTTCCTGGAAGAAATCCAAGTTTTCGCTACTGATTTCTGGCAACCTTGGAAGAATTTCTTCTCATAGTGCAAGTAGTTTAAAAGGCATAGGGTAGTCTTGGAGCTCAACAACACGCAGGAAAGATGAGTCTGGTAAAACGGAAGACATGCAATTGTAAGCAGACTCACAGTTTCCCCTGAAAACATTATTTCACCCATGATAAATATAGCTTTAAGCAGGACCCACATGATTCATGTGGCTGTATCACACCCCGTTAGTTTTTCTTTCTAAAAGAGTCATGAATCAACTGCCTTTAATCTAAGGATTGGGACAATTTGGAAGGATCAGCTGAACACATAACAGATACACCTGAAGCACGAATAATGATACTGGAATGAAACCATTTCTGCTCTCGGCTGTGAAAAACTTAGTTAGAATCTTTTTCCTCCACCGGAACTTTGAACACTCTAAATCTTTATAACAAGCTGCCAACTGCATTATTAGTCTTTTTTTTTTTTATTCCCTTCACCAGAATTTGAAGAATTTTTTTTAAATTATTTAGAGTGGAAATCAAAAGTAACTAAAATTTACAGTTTGTGACTTCAGTTATGTTTGTCAGTAAAGAAGGTCAGATGAGCATTCTTATAAGAACTAAATGTAAATGATTCAGTAACTGTTTTACAAATATTTTTCGGTCTTTGAAATATCTGAGATTTTTTTCCAAAATATAAACTTAGGTACTAAACACAAATTTCACCTGTAATCCCAAATTCTGGGATTATAGAAACTCAAATGTAAGAAGTTACCTAAGCCACATCAGTATTAGCTTTTAACCAGTCAACCATAATTTCTTCACTGATACAGCTGGAAAAAAAAATGTTCCAGGACATTTATAATTATGCAAAGTTAATCAGATCATAGAGCTTGCTTCAGTGGAGCTCTTTCACAATATCTGCTCAGTTCCTCCCTCCACACTACTCCAACTTTCCTGTGAGCCTCTGCTCACTCATAGGATGCAAGGAATGGACCCAAATGGCATAGCTTTGCTCCACAGCCATACTGCATGTGTACAGCCAGCTGGGCCACTGGAAGACCCCTGACTCCAGACTCTGGAACTGGACAAACCAGAGAGACAGTTGTCCTTCTTAGTACATACAATGTTGGAAACTTGCACCACTTGTACTTTTGCATCTATGCATAGAAAAGTAGAGGCTAGATGAGAGAGAGAGAGAGAGAGAGAGAGAGAGAGAGAGAGAGAGAGAGAGAGAGAGAGAGAGAGAGCACCAGTTTCCAGTTTCATGAAAGAGGCATGTTTATATCTCTGGTCCACTTTGTTCCAGAAGCTTAGCAGCTTCTCTGTGTCTGATTTTGTGAGAATGGCTTGTATTCCTAGCTTCAATTTCCTTTGTTTGCCTAAGCTATCTCAAATGAGTCTGTGCTCTGAATTTTTCTCCAGAGCTCACAGGACAGATGGTAGGAGCCTGTGTGCATCGCTGTTCCCTTGGCCTCCTTGGATTGGCTGAGTGTAATGTCACAAGTGTAAGGGCTGCTGGGAGACACCTGGGGAGGGGATGTTCAGGAAAAGCAAAGGGTAAGAAACAACAGTTTCTGTTTAAAACAGCAGCTCAGGTGAATGTGTCACCACACCATATAGTCCTCCTCCTTCAGTTTATTTTCATCTGTGCAAAGTAATCGTGGTGACTGCCCAAAGGTTTCTTTTAGAGCCAGGGATCTCACCTGGGTTTCTCAAACCTCCCAAACCTTTTTTGATGAATGCACTGCAAGCCATGAGGGTTCTCTGAAGGCACAGACTTCACAACCAGATGAAAGCAAAATGGGAGAATGGGCTCTGAGCAGGCTTACTGCATCAACATTTCTCCTGCAAGGCTAGGGAAATGTGGGGTCTTACCACAGAATGTAGCTTACTCCCAAAAAAACACAGCATGCCATTCTGCCCTATCTCCTGGTCCATGTATGCCACACCATCTAAGACAGATTAAGGGATGTGCAGTTTGACTCTCAGATAGGAGCGTCTACTGAAGATAGCACAAGCCTATTCTGGAGAACTGACTTCCGTTAAGAAATTAAGAGCCAACAGAGACAGCAAACCTAGTCTTTTTCCTTCTTAGGTATTCCTCAGGCACTCGGAAAATGTAGTTTCTTTAGCATGTGCCAACAGACTACACTTGCATTTTGTCTCTCTGAAGATTAATTGGAATCCACCCAAGGAAATTAAAATAATTTCTAGCTCTCTTTTTTGAATCTTGTCAGAGTCCAGTATCCTAACTCATCACATCCCCAGCTCAGCCCTGTGTCTGAGACCCCGCCTCATCGCCCCTGACCATTGCTATCACTGGGTCATGGCTGTACCTCAGGGTCATGACTGCAACTTTCAGACTTAGCTACAACTACGGAGGAGAATTCTTAATCAAAACTTCTGCTACTGTTCTGGCAGACAAGTGAGTGTGAACCAATTCTCTCACAAAAGATGGTGAAGAAAACTGGATGAAATTTTAAAAGACTGAAATCTTGGAAGCATCCACGCTCTAAGTGCATACTAATGAATTACCAGTCACAGATGCAGACATGATGGGACTCTAGACAGGGAAGCCTGGCACTTGTGCTGCTCTTGGGCGCGGTGTATCTGCCAATAGAGAGAAGGCTCACGGGTTACTATAATTTGGGTAGCTTCACAGAGCTGAGAAGACAAAAGTGAGTGTTAGGAGCCAAGTAAGGTAGGAATTCAGTACATAAACCATCCTCTGCTTTGGACTGGAGGCTCACAGAACCACGCCCTGCAGGCACAGGAAAGAGAGAATTACATTATTTCTTTAGCAAACTGAAGATATCCTGAGTAGCCTGAAAATCGATAAATCCAGAATTTGGGTTAATGTCATCCTGAATTATTAATATTCTCAGACACATAAATAAATTAATTTTAAAATATCCTCTGGTGGGTAAAATATTGTGTACTAGACTTTGAATAATTTGAGTACATTACATTTGAAAATTACTTGCCAAAAATAAAAATATGTAGCACATCATCATAGGTAACCAGATATGTGTAAAGACTGCATATTATGAGTGTGTCTACAAACAATAAAAATAAACTAAGGCATTATTAAATAAAATTATGAACTATGCTCTCTAGGTTCAAAGAAATAAAAGCCAAGCTTTAAAATTCTGGCACATATGAGTGGCACATTAGAACTTCTACAACTGAAAATTATGATAACAAATTAAGAATTCAATAAACAAACTTATAGTATGCCAAACATAGCTGAAAAAATTAGAGAACTGGAAGATGCATCATAAAAAATTTTGAGAATGATACAAAGTGACATAAAAATAAAAATAAAGATGCAAAAGAGAAAAGTATACAAAATGTATAGGGTGGCTCATGCCTTTCATTGCAGTTGTAGAAGAAAAGGAAAAAGGTAATGGGGGTGACGCATTATTTGGAAAGATAATAAGTAAAATTATTCTAGACTTGATGAAAGACCATATTCTACCTGCAGGCTATGCACAGAAATGTAGAATGAAAAGTGGAGCTTGGCACATAGCTAATCATGTACTCCGGCTAATAGTCACTTAAGATATGCTCATCCCCTTCTGGTTTTCAGTTGTCGGTTCACACAGGCCTAACTATTCCTGCTGTCTCGTTTATTTCTGCACCAAGATGACTCTGAACAACAGCTCTCCTGCATGACTTAGTAGCTCTCAGTCACATAAAATTTTCTGGTGTCCCTCTAGGTCCCTGGGCTTTGAGAACATTCTGTGGAGCTCTGTCATGCTCCACTGCCCAGAAACCCTATGGTGATATTTTCTGTATTTCTCTTTCTTGATGGTCATAGAAATAGTGGCTTCTGCCCTAATCTCTAACCTCTGATTCCATGGGCCTTTCTGACTTTCACTGCCAAAATCTTAGTGAGGGCTTGGATGTCTGGTACTCCCTACCTTCAGAACCATGCAGGGTCCTAATATGGGATCCAAGTTTTCAGTCTTCTAATTCTCTCTGTTCTCCTAACACTTTGAATGTCGATAGCTTTGTACATAGAGTCAAGTAAATACTGCTTTAGTCTAATATCATCTCTTCTGTGCAAAACAGTGAGTCTACTACCTGAAGCATGAATGTGATTCTTTTGGTGAGTATGCTGCTAGCCCAATTCTTCTCAAAGGCAGTAATTTCCACTGAATGAAAAGGGTAAAGGCCAAGAAACAAGAAAATCAACAAATGAAGAAATTCATGTGAACATCTTAAGGTACTACTTTCCAACATACGAAGCCAGAGCCAGAGTTCTGTATGCCTGTACACACACACACACACACACACACACACACACACATACTTCTTATCAATTTATATTTAAGCACATGTACACAGATATTTCAGGTGCATGAGATTATCACAACAGATTTTATTATTCATAAAATTGTATGAATTTTTGTTCAGTACCAATGTTAGTCAGCTTTTTGTTATGGTAACAAATGAAGGGAATGGAACCAGGAGATGGGGAGAGAAGAGAGGAAGGACAAGGGATGAATAAATCAATTAAGATATCTTAAGATATCTCCTAGATGTGTTTCAAAGCCCTATGAGAAATGGAATCATAATGTACTGCAAGCATAAACTAATAAATTTTTTAAAAAGAAAAATCAAATAGGCAATCAAGTTATAAAGAGAAGGGAGCAGGAGAGATAGCTTGGCAGCCTAAGTGCCTGCCTGGCAAGTGCCGAGACCCAGGTTTGATCCCTGGTACCACATACCTCGCTGGCCACAGAAGCCCAGACATACCATGACAGTCACCGAAACTGGGCATGGTGGCACATGTCTGAAATATTAGTGCTGGAGAGGCTGAGACAGGAAGATTGCTATGAGTTCAAGCTGTGTAGTGAGATGCTGCACAAAAGAGAGAGAGAGAGAGAGAGAGAGAAAGACAGACAGACAGACAGACAGACAGACAGACAGACAGACAGAAAGAAAGAAAGAAAGAAAGAAAGAAAGAAAGAAAGAAAGAAAGAAAGAAAGAAAGAAAGAAAGAAAGTTTTTTTTAAAAGTTATAAAGAGAAAAGCTTTATTTTGGCCCAGCTTGTAAGGCATCAGTCTGTGATCCTGTGGGCCCTTTACTTTTGGGCCTGTTGCAAGACAGCACATTATGGGGAGGGGGGCACCAGTGATAGAGCAAAGCTATTTACTTACAGACAGGATGAAAGGAGGAGGACTACCCAGTACCCTCTTAGAGGGCGCACAGCTGTGACTGAAAACCTGTAAGGCCCTCTTTGTACAATTTCCGCCACCTCTCATGGGCCTGGAGACCAAGTCTTGAACACACGCCCCTTTGGGACAGACAATACTGTTAAAAACTATAGACATACATAAATGCCTTCTAACTAATCGTGAGTATGTGTAGTGTGTCATCCAGCCAGGCCCATACTTGAATGTATCTAAAGTAAGTCTTTATAATTTTTCACTTTTTCCAGTCTTCAAGCTTCTTACTTTCCCTTACCACATCACAGATTTGTCTAAATCTATAAGAAATGTGTCATGTGAGCACAACCTCCGTCATGCTGAAGCTCAGTTGTCAAGTGCACCTGCCCGAGAAATGCAGGACAGTTAGAAAAATTAACTTGTGTACCCTAAAAGCAGTAGAGAAAGGGTGAGAGTAGCTGCCAGCAGTGTCTTGAGCCTCATGTTCAGAACCTCCTTGAGGACAGGAGGTGGCATCAACACCTTTGGGATGCTGAGTGGAGACTAGGCAATAGAAAGTCACTTCTGACAGTTCTGGAGAACGGGGAGTTCACGGTCAGGGCCTGCACAGATCAACACGTAGAGGAGGTCACGCTTCCTCAGAGGTGAGACCTTCTCGTGCAGCCATGGTGAAGTGGGTAATGAGCTCCCTAGGGCCTCTTGTACAAGGGATGGCCATAAGTTCTGGTGAGAAAGAAGAAGACACATGAAAACAGGAATATTGAAGGACATAAGCTCCTTTCTAGATCTGAGGAAACAGGTACAAGAACTATCGAGAGGGGCAGGGAAGACATGGCTGCAGTTTGGTGACCTCTGGTGCCTCACCATTTACTGAGACAGCGTAAGTCTAGCAGACAGTGGTAGAACACACAGAGATGTTTTTCCTTCTTGCAGCATAGTGGTCTGGTTGTAGCTTGATGGCCATGCCAAGCAGGACAATAGCACAGTCTCCTACAATAAGCTGAGACAGAAAAAGCAAGTCATGGAGACAGCAGGGAAACAGAACCTGTGCTAACACTGAGGAAGCAGGCAGTGGCTGCGAGGGCAACAGCAGGAGGCTAGCAACAGGAGTGAGTCACCAGGCCAGGGGAGGGCAGCGGGAAGAGGCAGGTCTCTGGCTGGTAAACATCCCCGAACCAGCTGGGCCACACCAGGAAATGCCAGGATGTCAACCTTCGGTTACACAGCAGATTCCTGGGCTTTACCACAGTGCTGCCACATCAGAGTATCTGGGGGTAAAATTCAGAAATTTGCATTTTAGACAAGTTCTTAAGGGGTGTTGTCTATGTAGCTGAGCCAGTAAGCACCTTGCCCAGGATCCTGACTTTTGGAGAGATCAGTGCTGGCCTCCTTCCTGCCTCTCCCCTCCTAGAGCAAGGGAAGTAGAGTTAAGGGAACCATCCAGGGGACACATGCCAGCTACTATACACAACCCTCCCTCAGCTATGCCTCTGGATTCTCCTTTGAAATGAACTAGGGAACATTCCAGGGCCTGTATGAGCCTCTCACCTGGCCTCTTCTCCTTCAAGAGGGCCCCACTCTTAGGTGTACACAGGTCTAGAACAAGCGTATATGGACGGCAGCTGCCTGTGAGCACTGAGGTTGAGCATGCATGCTGGCCTGAGCACATTCGTCCTCTCAGCCTGTCACACCAGGCAGAGCAGGAGAAGAAGAGAAGAGTAGGTCTGCTCATCCCCAACCCACACCAGGGTCCTCAACCCACCGATGACAGGGACATCTGCCGCCCTAACTAAACACTTGCTGACTCGTTTTTCCTTTCAAGTATTTTTGGGTCTTGCTTCACTTTCTTTCCCCCCCCCCAAGCATTGGAGAGTGAAAAGAAAGTTCTTTGGATCAAAACACCAGTTATGAAATGAATGAATGAGACCTAGAGTTTAATTCAAAATCCTACAGTCAGTTTACAGGCTTTCATCTTTTCCATGGTACGTGAAGCACTGAGAAACAAAACAGGTACAATGAAGCCGTCTCTTAAAACACTGAACTCATATAGCCATTTCGGTTGAAGCAGTATCTGCTGGATGTTCATTCTGTGTTCCCTCTTGTCCTAGAGAGTGAGAGAATCAACAAGGTAGGATGAACGCCCTTCAAGCAAAGTACACCTTCTTAATAGGTAGACAACTGAAGTGGAGTGCATGAAATGCAGCAATAATAGCTGTGCTGTAGGGGAAAGGGGAACATGCTATTTTAAGTGCTAACGTGAGAGCCCCAGACAATGCCAACTACAACAGGAATCTGAGAAATCTTCCACAAGATCCTCTCCTTCTATTCTCAGCTTTGCCAACTTCTAGAGTGCGCACACACATCCTCCAAAACGACAGCCTAGTACTCTTCTAGAATTTCAAGGAGAAGCAAGACTACCAAATGACACTTAGTCTCCGGATAAGGACTTTGTTTTTCACAATGGAAATATTTCCTCAGGAGAGAAACACAGCAACTTAAAAATGTTTATATTTTGCCTCTCAGAGGTGAGCCACAAACAGAGGCTTGTCACAGATGGAAAGCTCTGTGTGTTCAATCACAGATGACTCTGATAGGCTGAGTGTCATCGTTTTTTTCTGGGTGGAGGCTGAGCAACAGAGCTTAGAAAAGATTAAGTTATTCACACTCTTATTAAAATAAGATGTTTGTGTTGCCCTAAACTCACCCCACAGGTTTCAGCTTCCCAGTAGGTAGTCACATTCCCCTGGGGGAGGAGAGTATCTGTTTCTTCTTCCTTTTCTGTCGAATGTGCTTCAAAGGATAGAGAACAGCAGAAAAGGAAGCAGAGACAAGGAATAGGCTGGGAAATTCCAGCTGCCCTCCTGCCCTACTTAGAAGGAATAGCCATGACTCATTGTTAAAGATGCAAGCAGATGTTGACTTGGCTAATAAAACTTCACCTCTCCAGGAACTTGTTTCCTTCTCTGGAAAAAATAGTCAGCTATTATATTTGGACACCTGGATGGTATTGTTAAATACTGTTATGAAAAAATGGGCATAAGGGATTTTTGTTTTGTTTTTTACCTTTCTGAATATTCTATTTCTTGTGTCCTTGAAGTCAGCCCTGTTTAAAAACAGCCACCTACAGAAGGGAAATCGCCCAGGAGAAAACTTCTCATTTAGGATTCCAGCTGCACAGATGTACAACGCTCTGCTGCTTGGGGAACCATGGAACTTGGGGGAAAAAACTAATTCATAAATTCATGCAACCATCAAAAGTAAAGGTTGACAGTCCTGAGTTTTACTTCTGGTTAAACAGTAAGTGGCTATTGGCTCTCCCTTTCCTATGGACAAAAAGGCAAGAGGTTGATCTGTTAAGGTTTCTACTCCTTCTATGGGTTTATAATTCTAGTTTTTCTTTTAAATGGAAAATACACAACTGTCATCTCCATCATCTATGTACTACACAAATAGCACTTATATGAAATATACATTTTTTTTAAAAATTTCTTTCCTTGGAGAAGAAGGAAGTCATGACTATAGGAATATCAGGTCAAGGCTAAGATATATAAGAGACTTAAAACAATTCTTTATCACACTTAGCTGTTGTGATTACATAAGATCAAACCTTGGAAGTTTGTTGTGTACTGTTGTGTGCTCCAAAAGTGTCCCCATGATTACTAATAATAAACATGAACATATCTATCCAATGAAAACTGGCCCAGCACATCTTACCCACAAAGCATTGCACTTAACAATAAAAAGACATTCATTCTGTTTGCTTAGGGCTAACGAGAAACCAAGAGGTCAGATCAAATGATGACAGTATTAATCCTTAGTCATTTCCATTTTGAAAATTTGAGTGCTAAATAAGCAATAATCCTAAAGCTACTCTGTCCTCATAAAACAAAATATTATGGATCCTTTTTAAGTGTGCCAGCCCCAAGCCTAAAGAAACACAAGCCACAGGTTCTGTCAGAGATCAACTGAATTCATCAAGACATAAAGAAATGTAAGCCGGGCATGGTGGCGCATGCCTGTAATCCCAGCACTCGGGAGGCTGAGGCAGGAGGATTGTTGTGAGTTCGAGACCAGCCTGAGCTACAAAGTGAGCTTAAGGCCAGCCTGAACTGCATAGTGAGACCCTGTCTCAAAAAGACAAAAATAAATAAATAAATAAAAATAAAAATAAAGAAATGTAAAACACTGCTATCTGTTAACTGTGGCAACCAAGAAGAGCAGGGAGTACTTGGTGCACTCCCCACCTCTGACCAGTGAGAAGTGGATAATGATGACCTCGCTGTGCAGGGTAATAGAACACTGACCTAGGGCTATGAAAAATCTGTTCTTTGGACTTTCGGTACCATGTGCAGCATCCACTATCCCTGCCCTTACATTCTGTTTCGATAGCACTGCACTCACCCTCCTTGGATTTCTCTACTACAATATGCTGTTTCAGGCCTCTCTGCCTTTTCTCTTTCCCCAAGCTTACACTGAAACAAGTGCTGTCATTTCCCATCACTCCTCTATCTTCCCTCCTTCTCGCCCCTTCACGCAGTCTCCTTCTCTTTGCCTGTGGGCTAACTTCTATGCAAAAGTACGCAAAATTCATCCCTGCCATATTTCCTTCTGGAAGTCCTCCCACTCTTCCAAGCCTCAATGTGAGGTGCCCTGCACTCCTGCCAGGCCTGGGCCATTATGGTAGTATGAAAAATCTCTCATTCTTTTATGTATTTCTCTCATTAGCCCAGTGGTTTTCAGCTGTAGGTATTTCTGTCCCATGGAGACATTTGGCTATGTCCAGAGGCATTATTTCAAGACGACCACTAAGCAGAGGGAGGAGCTACCAGCAGGCACTGGGAAGAACTGAAAGGCAGGGTTCCAGCTATACATCTTAAAAATCACAAGCCAGTCAATCCTCCAGAGCAAAGCATTATGCAGGCCCAACTCTCATCACTGCTGAAGCCAAGAAGCTGCCCTAGACCAAGGGCCTTTGAAGCATAACCTTTTCCAGCATGTCCAATTGTGATGCTCTGTGCTTAGCAGGAATCTAATTTCAAAATCACAAATTAAATTCAAAACTTTAATTAAAAAAATACTACAGCCCTGTGAAAAAAACTAATAAGAAATTTGAATACTACAAATTAAAAGAAAAATCAATATTTGTAGGTAAAGAGGTCATACGTCCTCAATATGTCTCTTACACTTCCTCCTATCAAGGTCTTCCATACACATTCCCTTCTATTCTGTTTACCTTGTCCCTGTCTTCTGTACTTTATTGTTATGTTTGTGAGTCCCACTCTAAAGTAGTAATTTAACCATGATGCATTAGTTGGCCCATGTTTGTTTGTCTTAGGCTTTCATTCCATTTATCTTAATATTTAAGCATATCAATTTCTTCGTGATAGGCTGGATATTACAAGACATACAAAGATGAGCAAGAAGCAGTCTGCCCTGTAATCCCAGCACTCGGGAGGCAGAGGCAGGAGGATTGTTGGTGAGTTCGAGACCAGCCTGAGCTACAAAGTGAGCTTAGACCAGCCTGAACTGCAGTGAGACCCTGTCTCAAAAAGACAAAAAAAATAAAAAATAAATAAATAAATAAAAAAGAAGCAGTCTGCCCTAATAGGAACTGTCTTATTAATATAACATAATATCTCATAATATAACATGTAACATGACTGATTTCCATTTTTCATCTGCCTTACTGTAGCTCAGGCAGGCAGTGTTTCTGTCTCAGTCTTTCGAGCATGGGGATCATAGGTGTGCACTCTTATCCTGACTTCCATTAGGAGTTCTACTGATATCACACATATGCAACTGTACAGTCTGGTTTCATATTACCTGACATCTAACTTCACTGTGACACCTATTAGGACAATGGTTCTTGCTTCAGCCAAAACATCACCAACTTCTGGAGAGCTCAGGGATTTGCCTTCCTGCCAACTTCTCAGGTGCTCCTGTAGCTGCTGCTGGATCCTTGCACTGTTGGACTCCTCAACTACTTATTCTTTTATCCAGATGCTCACTATCATGTGTTCAGTGATTTCTCTGCACTTTAAAACACTTGAAACAGCATGTACTTTTTGTTTCCGGTCTCTTTGCAGCTGTTGCTTTGTAATGTCAGTCATTTAAACTTATAGGTGTACCTTTCAGCTGGTCACTGGGCAAATACGTATGTGTGTTTATAAAGCGACTCTGCCATGGTCTAGATCTTCAATGCCTTCCATAGGCAGGCCTGTAAACTAAAGGCTTGCCTGTGACGCTCCTGGAAAGTACTACAGCTTTCAAAAGGAATGGCAAAGGAAGGAAACCACTGAGAGCAGGACCTTGTGCCCTTGCAGGTGACAGTGGTATGCAGCTCCTTGCTTCTCTTTTTAATTCCTGGCCACCATAAACTGAAGTGATTTGTTCTGTCACATCCTCTCTGCTAGGGCATTCTGCCTTGCCATAAGCTCAAGAAAATAAGACCAGTCAACTGTGTCCTGAAATCCACAGCTTTGAGCCCTAGTAAGTCTTTCATCCTTATAAATTGAATCAGGTGTTATGTCCCACTGATCAAAATCAACACACTCCTAAGCCTACTGAATATTTGGAAAAGGTGTCTGAGTACAAGTACACATAATCCCTTCTACAGAAGCACATTATTATTCTCTGCTATATCCAAGAACAAGAATTAGCTCATTTAAACTTCTTCACAAAAAAAAAAAAAATGCAATCAGGAAAAGAGGAGAAAACTGGGGACCTTACAGAAGAATTATTTTTATTGCGAATATTTTTATAGGTGACTCTAAGAAAGCTGTTACAGATATTTTCTATTTCTCTCTCTTTTTTTTGTCTTACAGAAGAACATGAAATAAAAACATTGTGATCCCACTTGCCATGTTATATTAGTAAGACTGAATACTACATAATTGATTTCCTTTTTCATCATTTCCTCTCTAAGAACCTCTCAATCCTCTTCCCTTAAATTGCAAAAAGAAAATTATAAATTCATTTACTTTACTGCAAATAGCTTGTGTGGTTGCATTGTTTAAATGTCTCGAAATTTCTGATTTTTATAATTTAGCATTCTGGCTTCTGTCATCTCAGTTTACAGCATGGTTTCAAGGATACAGTATGGATTTTCCAATGGCTGCCTGCGATACTGGCCTATTTTTCATGACTAAGGAGCTAGTTTTTGATGCCCGTTTCTAACATACATGTTAATATTCTTCGGATTTTGTGAAGGCCTTCTGATAAAAAAAAAAAATCCAGACTAGAGAATCAATGGAACAGAATAGAGGATCCAGAAACACCTCCAAACACTTTCAGCCACCTTATCTTTGACAAAGAGGCCAATACTTGCACTGAAAGAAAGCTAGCCTCTTCAATAAATGGTACTGGAAAAACTGGTTCTCCACATACTGAAGGCCAAAACCAGGCCTATCTATCACCATGCACTAAACTAATACTGAAAAGGAGCAAAGACCTAAATACTAAAACAAAAACACTAAGTCTGCTGGAAGACAGAATAAGTGGAATGCTAGAAAATACAAGTATAAGGCAAGGCACTGTGGGCAGAGTCCTTCTAAAGTCAAAGGATCCTACAAAACACATAGGCAAACTCATCATTCTAATAAAGACAAGCCATGGCACTAGATCAGAGGTTGCCTCAACTTCCTTTACCTCCCTCAATGTTTTACTGGAAAGTCTCCTCAAATATCTTAGTACTGTATTAATCATTAATCACTAACACATTCTGGGTAATATCCATACACAGTAAAGTTTTGTGTACATTACTTCATTTAACATTAATGAGGTAGCTATTAGTGTTCTCTTTTATAGATGAAGAAATGGAGATTTCTAGAAGCTTTGTATCTTACCCATGTCACACAGTTACAATGCACCTCAAGTCTGGCATCAGAGCTAGAGCTCTTCACCACAAAGCAAGAGTATCCTCACCCTTTCTTAAACCCCTTTTCTCAACCCCCAGGTATTTGTTTTTCTAAATGGTCTCAAAAAATTGATTTGTAATTTACTGACATGGGACTGGAATTATTCTTGTAGAATCTGCTGAAAGATGTTTCAGAGGGTAAAGGAAAGAAGAAGGTGGGAAAAACACATGTTCTCCCCTCCCCTCAAATGATGAAATAATCCAGACACACCAAGTAGCAGAAGCCTGTGTGTCAGAACAATAAAACCCATGGTAGCTGCTGGGCAGAAGTCTTTTGACCCAAATGTAGAGCCAAGCCCATTCTAGAAGTATTAACGGGATCTAGGGATGAGTCTGAACAGCACCTAGATGGGAAATAAATCCATTAAGAAAACTTAGACATCCTTCTTACCATAATGAACAGTAACTTCCCATACAACTTCCATCAACCTAAAGTTCCAGGGCTCTCATAAACATATAAATATTAAAAGATCCAACTTGAAAGCACTTTACCACTGGAGGATGACTTACTATTCACCTAAACATTTAATGAACACCCACTATACATAGCCATATTATATATATATATTTTTTTTTTTCTTGCAAAACCAGAGATTGAACTCAGTCCTTTGCACTTTCCAGGCAAGCGCTTATTCTACTGAGCTATCTCCCTGGCCACCCATATATATATATATATATATATATATATATATATATATATATATATATATATATATATATATATATATATTCATAACTACATATTTGTAGCTGTATCTAACAACATATATTTTGAAGCTTTAATTTGTTCACAATGTTAGCAAAAATTGTCATATAGCTCTTCAAACTGCGATCAGTGTAAAAATAGAGATCCGTGCAGCTACATTTTTTATAATTTGCACTTCTATAAATTAGAGACATTTTACCCTAACTATATGATAGTTATGGTAAACTGAACTGCATATGTTGCAGGATAATAATCAGTTTCTCTTCTGGATGGTTAACAACCTAAGTTTGCAGATCAAAAATTGGAGAAATGGAAGGGCTGCAATGTCAGACAACATTTTGGCCCTAACCTTGCAAGGTTAGTGAAGACTCAGGACATAGGAGAACCTGTACTGTAACATCATGGAACTCAGTTGTGCCCCAAATTTTCTCATCAAGGAGCTTATGGAGAATCACAGAGAAATGTGATTGATAATCTATAGTGTGCCTAAGGAGAGTCACATGGAGAGAAACATTCTCTCAGACTTTCAGAGAGCAAATTGGTCAAGCAATGCCCATGGCTCATCCACATGGCTGACACTGACAAAGGATCTACAGAGTGAGGCACAGGGTTACAGGATAGACCCTGAGGGGACTTGATTGACCTCATCAGATACAAAAGTTATGTTTTTTGTTATATACGTCTTGCTTTATCTCAGTCTTAACCATCCAGTAGAAAAGTATATAAATGAGGTACATAAAATAAAGCGTTATTAATATGCTGAGCTGTAAATGGCTCTAGTCAACAACTTCTTCAGATAACCCACTACTACCATGGACTGCTGAACTGTGTTGGATTGTTTCACTGATTTCAAGCACTTATAATAATTGAATGACAATAGAATATTCAACTCTGACAGGACTAAACAAAAAAAGAAGATACAAAGGAGGACCATTCTGTGTTTGTATAAACAGTACAGTTAGGATAAATATGCACTACTTTTGCATAATTCTATGAGAAGAAAGATCTGCACTAATAGTGTTTGGACAGGATATCATGTCTGCTTCTTGTACTATGGATAACCACTTGGAAGATAACAATGTAAAAAGTATTAATTATTGAAATTGTATTATAATTCAGAAGTATACAGCTACATTCTTTTAACTTATTGAATAGAGGCATCTGCTCTAATAGTGTTTGTAAATAGAATATCATGTATGCACCTTGTACAACAAAAACCAACTACAAAATCAATATGCAATGTATTAATTATTGAATCTGTTCTACTAATTTGATTTGAAACTGTCTCATTGCTATTTGTTCTTCAATAAAATTATAGAAATAAAAATAGAGACATTTTGAATTAAGAATTGGCAATTGTAGATTTATTTCAAGTGCATATTTATTCTGCTATTTAGTGTCTTTAATTTGAGAAAGCTATGTCATCTTTAAAAGTGTAGTCCTTAACCTTGTTTCCTAAATTTGGCATATTTAAAAATGTACTAAAATAAAAATGGGCTATGGATTCCCACAGGTCACAGCAATCTGACTTGGATCTAAAGTCATCTTTTTATAGTAGGAAGTTTTAAAAGTCTTTTCAAAATTGTCCTAAGATATTTGAATGTTCAAGACACTGCATTTTAGTACCATAAATAATAAAATATGATCTGACAAGCTGTATTTCAATTTTTTTAAAGATCTCAGAGAATCTATGCACAGCTTCACAACTTGAAAATCTTTTTTTTAGTAAAAATAAAAAGAAATTATCTCATCAAAAATACTAACAATTGGGGCTGGGGAGATAACAGCAGTCTAAGTACCTATCTGGCAGGCACAAGGACCCAGTTCAGTCCTGGTACCGCATGCTGTGCCAGCCCAGAACTCCAACTGTACCCATCCAGCCACTGAAACTGGGCGTGTGGTGTATGCCTGTAATCCCAGTGCTGAGGAGGCTGAGACAGGAGGGCCATTACAAGTCTGAGCTGTATTGAAAGACCCTGTAAAAAATGAATAAATAAAAGATTTTTTAAAATATCAACAATAATAAAAGCATAGACTCACAAAATGCAATTTATTTCTCTATAATTAACATTGATAATATCAAAAAGGTACAGTGATCATAGATTTGAGACATGACCATGCTCCATGTAAATAGTAGTATAGAAAAGAATTCTACAAAGAAATGGGTCCAAAATAGAAAAGAAGGAAGAGCCATTTATAGAGGTGCATGATAGTGCTGGTTTCTAAAAATAAAATAAAAATCATGACTCAATTAAGTCTTGTTAAGCACCTCAATGGTTTCTCATATTCTATAGTATTAAATCCAAGTCCTTCACAGGAACTCTCAGTGGCCTGACTGAAGCTCACCTCTCCAACTTCACCCACCAGAATTCTCCAGAATCTTCCCTGCATTTTTTTCATAACAGCTCTTTTGTGGTGCTTTGAGTAGCCCATGGAAAAATTTACAGAAATTCTCATACAGCTATTAAACACCCTTTCTATGTTTCCTTGTCTGCACATTACAAGCTTTTTCCAACTCAAATGGCCATCTTTAACTATGTCATCTTCAAAACTTAAGCAAAGACAGCAGCTATCCAAAACCACCCTCCCAAAAGCTGCTCCACACTGTTCTCTGTGCCACACAATATTATACTGCTTGTTACATTTATTATCAATTTCTTTTTAAATGGGAGGATCTCAGAGTCTGTGTCTTAGTTATCTTTGTACCTTGAGGCAAAATAGTTTCAGGCATGCAATAGAACTTAATAAACATTGAATACTGTGACATAATGTGTCCTCTCCTTTATACCCTCCTTGGAAGACTTTCAGAAATTTTGGACAGAAGTGGGGAGAAAATTTTAAAAATGACAGAGGTATGGGGCTCATGACTGAAAATACAGCAAAACTGCATTCCTTTCTGTCTCACTGAAGTTACACACAGGGTGAATTTATCAAGGCTGAATCCAAGGACTACCTGCTATATTTTAACAACTCTTTCAGTCTTGTGGACACCTTACTCTTTGGTTCACACTTGAGCATAAATTATCAAACTAATCATTTACTTATGGTGATTCTGTATTAGGGCTCCACCTGAAAGGTCATGCAATTTGTCATGTTGGGCTTCCACCTCCAACAGATACACACCCAGTCTTAAATCTATGACATCTGTGTATATATGTACATGTGTGTGTGTGTGTGTGTGTGTGTGTGTGTGTGTGTGTATGTGTGTGTGTGTATCTATTATGAAATACCCTGGTCTATTTAATTTTCCAGGAAGTATTCAAAACTAAGCCTTGAATCATAGGCCACTCCTTTAATGACAGCAAATCCATTATAAGAAGTATTTTAATCATTGATATTTCCAGCTCTGGACCATATAGGATCATTCAGTGAAAACTGCTAGAGATGATTCTCATTACGAAGGCTGAATGTGATCAGATGGCCACTGAAGATTTTAATGGTGGATAAGTTATAAAACCAAATGCATTCATCTTTCTCTATCTGCTGATACTGTGTCTCTCAGTTTGCAAACTTTACTGAATAACATTTATTATAAGCATCTCTTTTTTGATGGATGTCTCTGCTTTGAGCAATTTCCCTCTACAACTGCATCACATGTAAATATTGTCCGTGATACAATATATTCTATAAGCTGGGGTTTTAAATTGAAGAGCTAATTTTAATACTAGTTACATCAATGTTATTTCTTTGAAGATAAAAGTGGTTTGTGGAATATTTAATAAATCAGTAGCATAGAAGTACTAGAGTATGTGTAGTTCCTACATTAGAGCAAAGTGGGCCACAGAGATAGGTCAGCAGTTTAAGCACCTACTTAGGCAAGTGCAAGGACCCAGGTTTGATTCCTGGTACCATATGCCTATGCTAGCCCCCTCCATGTGTGCTGACCAGACCACCAAAACCAGGCGTGGTGGCACATGCCTATAATCCCAGCACTGAGGAGGCTGAAACAGCAGGACCACTACGAGTCCGAGCTGCATAGGAAGACCCTGTACTAAAAACATAAAAATAAGTACATAAATAATAAATTAGATCACATTATAAGTCAGATGAAAAGTACAAATGCATAGAAAGCCAGTTGCCCAAAATATATGAATATTTACCTTTTTGCTCCAAATGTTTCCATATGTTACAGTCGTGTGAGGCTGAGCTGGTTGAAGTTTTGTCTGATACTTTTTGATTTGCAAAGGGTCATTTAAATGACCCTCCTAAGTTAAAAAAAAAATGGAAAAAGGTAGAACAATTGTCCACCTATTGTTCTACTCTGGGAAAAGAGCCAAAGACCTCTGGATTATGTCCTAGTAACTGAGTCAGTCTTCTTGCTTCTCATTAAGAGAAGGTTTTCTTTGGGATAGAAGGGCTCCACTACGACTGCACACCCCAGCCCTTGGACCCCCCCCCCCCCGCTTGAAACAGGAATGTTCCAATGGTGGGAAACACAGTGAAAGAACAAGACTGTCTCTGAGAACTGGTGTTTCCCAGCCAACGCCAGTGCCAAGGTGCTTACAAGGGAAAACCAACTTGAGCAGATGACTAATACTGGAAGTTACCTCAACACAAGGCAGAGAGTTGCATTTCAGAGATAATAACGGAGACTGAAACACGAGCTAAAATGTATTATTCCCCTGGATCCCAACACAGGCCTGGCCAAGGACCAGGACAGTTCCAATGACTGTCACAGCTGTCAGACAGCCCTGAGCCCAGCTCACACTAGGCGGTGGTACACACCTACAATCCCAGCACTCTGGAGGCCCAAGTGGTAGAATCACCAGTCTTTTGAGCTACGTAGGGAGTTCAAAGCCAGTCTGGACTGTACAATGAAACTTCGCCAAAAAAGGGGGGCACAGAGATGGTTCAGTGGTCTGAGTGCCTGCCTAGGCAACAGCAAGGACCCAGGATCAATCCCTGATGCCACACATGGTGCCAGCCCTAGAACCTAGGAGCACTGAGCTGGCTACCGAAACTGGGTATGGTGGCACACACCTATAATCCCAGAACTGGGGAGGCTGAAAACAGAAGGATCACTACAAGTCCCAGCTAGGTAGTGAGACCCTGTACCAAAAACATTAAATTAAAAAAAAAAAATTCTCCACCTGAGAAAGACAACAACAGAAACAAATGGGAAGGTTTATTAGTTGACTTTCTATTATTAAAAGACTTGGGCACTGCAGGTGCCCAATATAAATATAAATTAGGGCCTATGCATAGGAAGATTTAAATATTTCACACATATGCTCAAAAACTAAAATGGTCATGATTAGTAAAACAGCCATTTTACAATAGAGTCCAGATTGCAAATATCTGTATAGATAAACTTTTATTTTTATTAGTTTTTGTTAATTTTATTGAGAAACAAATAGCAATGAGGCAGTTTCAAAACCAACTAGTAGGACAGTTTCAATAATGAATATATGGCATATTGTTGTCTTCGTAGTGGTTATACATAGTACAAGATGCAGAACTGATACCCTGCCTGAATACTATTAGTACAAAACCTTTCTTCTCATCGAATTAAGAGAAAGTAGCTGTACATCTATCTCATTTGTATATACAGATACAAAATGGTCCTCCACTTGTATCCCCTTTTTTTTGTTTAGTTTTGTCAGAGATGGGTGTTCCATTGCCATTTAAATCCTGTAAGTGCATGAATTCAGCAAAATATTCCAATATAGTCCAGTAGTCCATAGGAGTAGTGGGTTGTTCATAGGGCTAACAATGTCAGAAGTTGTTGACTTGAACCTTTTACAGCTCAGCCTATTACTATGGCTTTACTTGTCATATCTTGTTTTCATACTTTTATGCTGGATGATTAAGACCAAGATTAAAGCAAGATCTATATAACAAGAAATGTAACTTTTGTGTCTGATAAGATCAGTCGCATACCCTCAGGATTTATCCTGTAAACCCATACGACACTTTGTAGATCCTTTGTCAGTGTCAGCCATGTGGATGAGTCACGGCCATTGCTTGACCAATTTGCTCTCTGTGAAATCCTGAGAGAATGTTTTCTCTCCATATGACTCTTCTTAGGCACATTCTACATTGGCAATCACTTTCCTCTGTGGCCCCATAATCTCTTTGATCAGAAAATTGATCAGGGATACAACTGAGTTATAGGATATTACATGTACAGACAAACTTAATTAAACTTACATGATGTTTGACTTTTCCTGCCAGGTTAACAAAACCAAGCCATCAACCAATCAATTGGGAAAATTTGGAAGTTGAGATTGAACACAGAAAAATAAAAACAACTTTTCTAAGGACATCCCTTTATTACCAAGGTGAGAAAAAGTTAGAATGGGTGAATTTGTTCAGGAAAAAGTACTGGAAAAGTATGACTTACCAAAAACACATACTTGGCCCAAGGAGAATACAGACACAGACACACACAGACACACACACACACACACACACACACACACACACACACCTCAAAAATCATGAGACATTAAATGTCTAGGAGAGGTTTTTAAAAAAACTGGCTCAGTAGAAATAACAAATCTTAAATTCTAATCAGTGATGCAAGCTTCTGGCTTATGACTCAGACTTCCCTGTTCTTGTCAGGGGAGTGGAAGCAGTGGAGTATCTTTTGGTTTACTTAGCTTCTTTCTCAACCTACTTATCAGCCAGACTGCTGTGAAGGATGCAGCCCTGGAATTGTTGAGCTCTTTGGTAAGCAATGCTCAACCTTGTTTAACATTAAATTTCCCTCCCAAGGTCCAATTATCAACACAGTTCTCATTTCTTTAGAGGTTCGTTTTCAAATTTAACAGGATCATCAGTGGCATTGCTTATTTCTGAAACAATTTGGGAAACATGTCATGATTTATAGAATAAAGAAAATACAGATTATCCTTTAAAAACCTTCAGTACATTTTATTATGTGTTAGATGTCTCACATATTCAACTTGGACATTTGCCCCAACTTCCTCCATCCCTCTTCATCTCCACACCCATCTGAAAGATAAAACTATGGGAATGCTATTTTTGTCTATTTAGACTTTTAGAGTATCAGCAACAGCTCTGAAAATCTTCTTGAGAAATAAATCTACCCTGTGACATCACTGACCTGTGGTGTCTCACGTTGCTAATAGCACTTTAGGGCTCATAAAATTTTCTTATTTGAGTCTTACATAGCCTAATGCAATAGACAGAGGTGGAGTTTCTACCATTCCTTCCACACAGTAGAAAAATGCATGCCTCTCAGAGGCTTTGACGACACTACTTTGACTTTTTCCAACTTGTTTTTATGTGAATTTTCCACTAGCCACATGCAGCATACTCAGTGTTTATATTTTTTCATAAAACATAAGTTAGACAGTTATAAGAAAAATAGAGAATTTAGAGAATTCTGTATTCAGACTGCCCTGGGTAAATATTCTATGGAGCTTGCTCAAAAGCCTGCATGTGAAATTCATCTCTCACAGCTACAACTCAGTTATTAGTTAGTATTAAAATCAAGAAAAATGAATGACCCAGGAAATTGCTCTTGGACTCTATGGTGAGGACTACCAGTTCGTGTCAATAGAAAAGCTCTTATCATTATTGATGGCATTAATACCCAAGAGTAATTTAAAGATCTGCTCACAATTCTACAAACATTTTTCAACCCCACATTTTTTTTGCATGTCATGAGCTCCGTAAAGCTAGAGTCCACATCTTATTTGCTTTTATATAATTGTAGATAATCACAACACCTTGAATTCAAAAAGTATTCTATAAAGATCAGGCTTATTGTTAAGCACTTGTCAGACACTTACAATGCATAACAGGTTCTGCCTTACACAGATTAATCAATCTGTCCCTCAACAGCACTTAAATGAAATTGCATTGTCATTCTCGCTGTGTTCATAAGTACAATCTTTTCTTCAGTAGATTCACTAATATTGCACTTTTATTTCTAAGCAGAGCATGAAATTGAGTCTTTTATCAATCTTTATAATTTAGCAATGAATTGCTGTGTGTGTGTGTGCATGTGTGTGTGTGTGCGTGTGTGTGCGTGCGTGCGCACATGCATCCGTGTAAAGGGGTGATGGAATCTCACAATCAGCATATAACCATCTCTGCCTTATTCCTTAGCATAACATGATTCTCCTTCATTTTTCCTACAAACAGCAATTCTTAATGGAATTTAAGATTTTAAAATGGATAGTGTACATTTATTAAATATTACATGATATAAGGTATTTTTTAGTGTTATAATGTATATATTATAACATACTTTATGTACTATATAGCACATATAAACCATACATTCATGTATATGAATACATTTATTCACCAAAAGAAACATCAACCAGGCCCATTTAGTGAATCTATTTATTATTATTTTCTTTTTATTTCAAAACCATAAATATGTACAGACATTAGAGCTATGGACATAAATCCTGGAAAACTCAAGAGTTACCCTTCAGCAAACATTATGCTATTCAGAGACTTTAGCCAAAAGTACCAGAATCAGCCCTGGCTGTGCAAGGAAGTTTCCACTATAGAAAAGGAGCTAAAAGGAAGGACCATTTTGTATTTGTATATACAGAATAGTCAGGATAGATATGCAGCTACTCTCGTTTAATTTAATAAGAAGAAAGATTTGTACGAATAGTGTTTGGACAGGAGACCCTGTCTGCTTCTTGTACTATGGATAACCACTAAGAAGATAACAATGTACAATGTGTTAATTACTGAAACTGTCCTATTATTCCGTTTTGAAACTGTCTCATTGCTATTTGTTTCTCAACAAAATAAAATAAAAAGAGAGAAGTCAGACTGTCCACAGGTCCTACAGGGGGGTGGAGAAGCTAGATCAGAACCGAGACGAGGCAGGAATGGCACCCGCTGCCCTCACCAGACCTTCTTGCCGGAAGCTGCAGTTGCCACCGCAGGGAACCAGGAAATGACCAGCCGGTGTTGGTGGGTTGTCATTACCAGTCACTTTCGTCAATGTTAAGAATCCTGAAAAGAGAATTGGATCAGCGTGGCTTTAGTCACGCGTTCTTGCCTTCAGTTTAATGCTGGGCGAGGCATGCAGTGTGAGCCACGTGATCTGGGATGGGGCGATGGGGAAGCTCTGAACAGAAGAGAGGACTGCGCCTGGAGTTTCCCTGGGGGATGGGACGCCTCACACTCATATATATATATGCTAAGATAATTGTACTACTAATTTGTAGTGACTTACTGAAAGAAAGTTTATGCTTAATTTTTAAATCAATTTTGCATACCTATGTCTGTAATCTAAACACCTACTTTGAAGATAGCAAATGAAATAGAACAACCATTGTTGATTTCCTACCATCTTGCTCTGAAATTGTGTATCATTTTTAATTGTTTTTTTATTTTTTATTTTTTATTCTCTTTAAAATAAAAAAGAGGGCTAGGGAGATGGCTCAGTGGAATAAGCACTTCCCTGGCAAGCGCAAGGGTCTGAGCTTAATCGCTGGTTCTGCTAAACAAAAAAAATATATAAATAAACAAATAAATAAAATATTAGAGCCGGGCGTGGTGGCGCATGCCTGTAATCCCAGCACCCGGGAGGCTGAGGCAGGAGGATTGTTGTGAATTCGAGACCAGCCTGAGCTACAAAGTGAGTTCAAGGCCAGCTTGAACTGCATACTGAGACCCTGTCTCAAAAAGACAAAAAATAAAATAAAATAAAATAAAATAAAATAAAATATTAAATAAAAAAAGAAAATAGGTAAGTAAATAAATTATTAAAATACACCTGGGTCATGAGGATATTGTGGGGACTCAATGAATAGGTGAGTGGCACAGGGTAGGCAAAAATTCTGAAAGCCTTGTAACAAATTTATTAAAACTACTATGAAGGGCTGGCGAGATAGCTCAGCAGACTAAGCACCTGCTTAGGCAACGGCAGGGACTGAGATTCGATTCAGGGCGCCACAGACTGTGCAAGCACTGGCCTTGTGAGTCCAGGCATGGTGGTGCACACCTGTAATCCCAGCGCTGGGGAGGCTGAAAACACCAGGACCACTATGAATCCAAGCTGCTTAGTGAGACCCTGTACCAAATACAGAGAGAGAGAGAGAGAGAGAGAGAGAGAGAGAGAGAGAGAGAGAGAGAGAGAGAGAGAGAGAGAGAGGAAGGAAGGAAGAAGAAAGAAAGAAAGAAAGAAAGAAAGAAAGAAAGAAAGAAAGAAAGAAAGAAAGAAAGAAAGCTGTTGCAAGAAAGCTGAATTTGACTGTGCACAGCTCCAAGGGCAGTGTCCACAACTCAAACCCTGGAGAGGTTGCACAAGCATAGACACAACACACAGGTGCACGACACCTGCTGGGTGCAGTGAATTCAGTAACCACTCAGGGAGTAGTACCATGCTCATGTAGAATACCTATTTGATTAAACATGTATATCAACCCTATAACACAGTTTAATCAGCATCATCTTAAAATGGGCCCAGAGAAGGTTCACAGAAGGACAGGCAGAGGGTACAGCTGCAAGGAGAAGCAGCAGGATATTTTCAGGCACACAGCTCTTCCTTGGAGGAAGACCTCTCCCTCGACCCAGATCCTTCCTGCATGCAGAAGATGGAGCTCTCGCCTCCACTGATGTGCTCACACAACCCTTTGGGGCATTAGGATCTTCACTCTAAATATTAGGCTTTCTATTTGGCTTTTGCTCCAGTCCTGGATTAGCATTCTTGATCACTCATGCTCTGAGCTCCGGAAGAGAGAGACCTCCCCATGTTTTCCTCTTCTGTTCTCTCCCAACCTCTACCACAGATGCCATGAGGGCTCATCAGGGCCTTGATCCCAGGGGTGGTAAAGTGAGTATGGACCATGTGTACCTGGCCTTTACTCATGGTATCATTCTTTTTTGTTTTCAGTTCCAGGAGTCCAGCTCAGAACCCCAGGCTTGCCAGGTAGGTGCTGTGCCACTGAGCTACAACCCTGGCCCCCATAGTATCACTCCTGAGAAAATATAACACTTTCTCAGATTCAGTCCATCTTCTAGGCCAAAGGATTCAGCCAAATACAGATTTGAAAGATCTGTAACAAACACATACAGATTTTTAAGACTTAATTCTTAAGAAGTATGACATAACGGTCATTTTCATAGCACTCATATAACATGACATATCATAAGTAAAGTACAGATGATTTAAAGTATACATGAAGACATGTACAAATTCCACATCATGTTCTATAAAGACCTTGAGGAACCCCAGATTTTGGAATCCAGATCGGGAAGAGGAGATGACAACCACATGAATATACAGCCAAGCCAACAAGCCCATATCCACCTCAGTGTTTCAAATGAAGAAAAATTTAAAACTGGCCTATATGTAACCTCTGATGCCTAAAGCCTTAGACATAGTTGCCCCCATAAACAATCTCTTATTGATTTTTTTTTCAAATAACTGCTATCCTGCATCTTTTTCTTGGCAACATAGTAATTTTAACTACTTGCAACGTATTCTGTACTTAGCTTTGGGTTACATAGGTTTCAAGAAGCCTCGGGGAGGGAAGGTTCATTGGGGAATTACAGTGGAGAAGAGTGCGCTACGAGGTTTGTTCCATCTGGATTCCAATTTCACTGTAATTCTCTGGGGATTATAAACCAATAATGGTGTGAATGTGTTACCTTAGGTGCTTAGTTATCCAAGAGCAGAAATAAAGTCAATATGTATTTTTCAATATAAAATACACTTCTAGGAGTCTTCTACTTATTCATTCATCCATTTAAGTAGGCTGCTCAAAATTTTAAGTATGTAGTTGATGTTAATTCATTATTTCCAAGCTTCTAAAAAATCACATGATTTCAGAGACTGAGGATAGCTAATTAAATAACTATTAGTAATGTATGCAGGCCTAATGACATTATTTCTAAAAGCTGTCATTTATAATCTGAGCTCAATTTAGAATAAAATCTATTAGTCACATGGATGAGAGGCATCAATGAAGCAGCAACTAAGATAAGGAAAAGGACCCCTGGCTCTCTTGGACTCAGACTCAGCTTGATCAATCCACTTAACAGGAATGAGGTGCTCCTAAGAGGTGAGGTATTTAGTATTTTTAATAAAACTTTCTGCGCAAGCTTTAGATTACATACTGGTCACTGTGTATATACTACGTGTAAGTGAAGGAAAGGAGAGAACTACTCTATCCAAATAAATTCAGAAGGGATAGACAAGAACTTGTAGCCTAGGGACATACATCGCTAAGATGATAAGAGGGTGGACACCATGCACAAGGCCTGATTTGTAGCCCAAAATCTGACCACAGCCTCACCTCCCCTTTCCATCAGCAACAGCAAGAGCAGGAGCTGAACTCCTGGGTCCTCTGTTCCAGCTCCCACAGTCTGCAGAAAGACTCAACCTGTGGATCCTGCTAAAGAAACTCCATGCTGATCTTTCTACACTTTTATTAGCAAAAGCAGTGTGGTTATCGTGTAGGTAGCAATGACATCTCAAAGTTCATGCTTCTACTCCTAGGGGCTAGGCTTGCAGAAAGACCTTGAGGTGAGACAGGTGATGATTTTTTCAGTGTCAAGTCTGACACAGCTGGGAGACCACAGGAAAGCGCCCCTACATTACTGACTCTCCTCTCTGTTGGATGTTTGCTCCATTCTGCAAGAAGTTAAACTAAGAAAACACTATAAAGAGTTCTAGCTGTGCTAGCCTTGCTTCTGCCATTTGATAACTAGATATGCTTGGACTAGTTTCTAACCATTCTAAGTTTCTTCATATGTAAAATAGAGATGAAAATACAGCATAACTCTATACACAGCACTTACTACAGTGTCAAGTGTAGAGTCAGTCATGGAATTCCCATTCCCACTCCTACCACAACACTACCACTTACCTTACTGCTCCTAATTCTAATATTATTTTGTCTTACTACCATCAATTTATGACACTGCTTCTGCCACACTATTCTTCTACTACTAACTTACTACATTGCTGCTGCTGTCTTAGTGCACTTCCAGTATTGCTGGGCTACATTATTACTACCTTACTGTATTACTGCTGCTACTTCATGCTATTATTTAACCAATACATGTGCATTAGTTTGCTAGAACTGACATAACAAAATGCCATAGAATAGGAGGTTAGAAGTCTAAGACCAAGGTATCAGCAGATTTTGTTTCTTCTCTCCTCCCCTTGGCTTGTACATTACTATGGATACACTGTGTCCCCACATTGTTTACTGTCAGGGCTCCCCCAAAGGACAGAAGCAACAAGATGAGTCTATGTACAGAGAGAGGTTTATTTTAAGGAACTGGCTCAGCAATTATGGAGGCTTGGCAAATCCAAAACCTGATGAGCAAGACCAGCAGGACAGAGACACAGGAATCTGCTGTCAACAGGAAGCTGACCCTTAAGACTGCTGTAGAACCAGGCAGTTGACTTTTGGGTCAACCATAGAATCAGGAAGCACAAATAGCTCAGACAAAGTCCAAGGAACACTGGGCTACAGAATCCCATCTCATTTGAAGGATTTTTCAGTCAGGCCTTCAGCTGATTGGATGAGACTCATCCACATTATGGAGAGCAGTCAGCTTTATTCAAAATCCACCAATTTAGTTTGTAAATCTTATCTGAAACATCCTCATGGAGATGTCCAGAGTAATGTTCAACCAAATAGGTAGACATCATGGCCACGCATGTTCACACGTAAAACGGACACTCCTCCATGCACACGCATCCTGTGATATCACTCTAAATTTTCTCTTTTTATGAAGATACTAGTCAAATTGGATTAAATTCCATGCTATCACACTTAATTTAAAGGACTAATCCCAAATGCAGATATTTCCTGAGATATGGGAGGATAGAGCACTGGAAGGACACAAGATTACAGCCCATTCTCCTGATTTCTAGCACACTCAATTATCACTAATAATTCTACCACAGCTCTACTGTCACTCATATTCTTCATCCTCTTGCTATTACTAAAATTACCATTAGGTTATTCTAGTTTCAATTTCTTACTTTTCTGTAAAATAGATTGTTCACAGGGAGACCCCTGAGGCTCAGAATTTGAATCAAGATTGAATGGAAATTTAGCCCATGCACGTTCATGGGACAGAGTTCCAAACAACTATGAGGAACAAGTTCAACAATTAAGAAAATGTTGGTCAAGGAGGAAAGGTCAAACTATAAAAAGTTGGGCCAGTTGGGTGAGAAAACCAACAGCCCAGCAAAGAGGAGTATTAGTCTGTCCAGGTTACTGCCTAAAGCACTGAGCTGCTTGAGAGACCCAGAATGTCTTATGCTAAAGATTTAGCACTAGTTACAGGGCTAATCACTTCATCAGCCTCTCTGATTTTTTTTTTCAGTACTAAGAAAACTGAGGGAGGGATCGGGGGATGGCTCAGTGAAATAAGCGCTTCCCTGGCAAGCGCAGGAGCCTGAGTTCAATCCCCAGTTCCACCAAAAAAAAAAAAAAAAAAAAAAAAAGAAAAGAAAAGAAAAGAAAAAAGAAACCTGAGGGATGTTTATTTATGTCTTCTATTATACACTCTTATTTATCAGTTCATCAGTTCTAACTTACCAAACTAATTGAGGGCTGGGGAGATATCCTGGCAGCATAAGTGTCTGCCTGGCAAACACAAGGACACAAGTTCAATCCCCAGTACTGCACACCATACTGGCCCTGGAATCATGGATATGCTAAGCCAGACACCGAAACCAGGAGTGGCAGTGCACACCTATAATACCAGTGCTGGGGAGGTTGGGACAGGAGGATCACTACAAGTCCAAGCTGTGTCACGAGACCCTGTAAATAAACAAATAAAATATTAAAAGCAAAAAATAATTGAACAATGTGGCCAGCAAAGGACTAAATAATGAATTAGAATGAAGAGGGATCTAAACACATATTATGCATATGGCTTATGAATATGAACTGGGCAGAATATATGGGTTTTACCATTTTATTTTATTTTCTATAAGGACATTGTGCAAAGACAATAAAATTCCCAGAAATGTAGTCTGAGTCAGTCTTAAATTGCTGTCTCCCATTATATCTCATTCAGTGTTGCTTTTCCATCACCTTTGTTCAGGAAATGCTTGCTGAATTTAGTATGGACAAGATTCCCCAAATTCTGATGATGCTAGCTCTACTGCTACTTTTGCTGTCATTCAAAACTATGTACCAGGCTGTGCTGTCCTGCTTGCCACCCATCAACAAAGTGATAGTGTGGGTGAACCAAGGTTCAAGCAGTTCAAGTCTACCCAGCAGTCACTTGTTCAGCCCATACGTGGCAAGCACCATAGCTTCTCAGACAGGATGGCAGAGCGCATAAGTCTATGAAGAGCTATAATTCTCGCAATTTTCTCTGTTCACAGAGGTATAAAAAATGTGCTAGAGATGCAGAGTATCACGCCTGAAACAACACAAGAAACTGACACTGATGCCAGATTGTGGAGCAATTTAAAGGCTAAGCACCACCCTAATCACCACTGGTAAAGTCTTCTGTCACCATTCTTAAAGACTGGGAACACAACCCCCGAGAGCCTTCGTGCCTCGGTGGACACAGTGAAGCAGCGCGGTCGCACTAACGCCACAATGCACACAACGACAATGCAACTTCATCCTTCCCTGAATGTCCAGTTATGTGCAGATGCACACAAAAAAGCTTGTATTTATTAATATTGTTGAAGCCAGCCAGATTTAAAGTACTTTAATGGTACATGCAACAAAGTAGAAATTATGAAAATAAAAATATTTACAGAGTCCCCTGAGGACACCATTCTCTAATCACAAGACCCATCCACCCTTCCCTTCCCATCTCTCAGTCAGATGCAAAAGGAAGAGGGACATAAAAAAGTCAAACAGGGACTGTGACTCACAAATAACTAGTATGGAGAGAGGACAGACAGCCGAGTTCCACAGGTTAGGGACAAAGGGCAGGGGAGAGGGTCAGTGCGAATGAGGTAGGGAGAGTCAGCTATAAATAAGCAAGGTTAGAAGAATTAAGGCCAGGCTTGGTGGCACATGCCTATAATCCCAGCCCTCAGGGGGCTGAGGCAGGAAGATCACCACAAGTTCAAGACCAGCCTGGGCTACATAAGCAAGTTCAAGACCAGCCTGTACATAGTGAGACTCAGCTAAAAAACAAAGAATTGGGGATGGGACAAACACAGGTGACAGATATGCTTTGGATTTGGTTAACAGCCCTTGAGACACCCACACAGAGGACAGATTTCTTCAGGGCATGGTGGCACACACCTGCAGTCTCAGCATTCAAGAGGCTAAGGAAGGAAAATCTTGAACTTGAAGCCAACCTAGAAAACAGACTATATCTCAAGGGGGGGGGGGAGGAAAGAATAGATGAAAAAGCAGATTTTCTCCTTAAGTCAGGCAAAGAGACAAAATTGACTAGTGAACTGGGACTACTCGAATCCAGTAGTTCAGCCTGACCTCACTGGGTTCTCAATTAATTATGGCTGCAATGGGAACTAAAGTATTTTGGTTGAAGTGAAAGGTGGTATCTTTATCTCACCATTTCCTAATTATATTAGGAAATACTGATTTAACCCAGAAAAATGTTTTCCTAACCTACTGATATAGTTTCAAGACAATGAATAGGAAAGTGAAATGTCTTAGGGGCTTTATTTAGGACATGGGTTTTGCTATCTATCTAATTCTTATTTTTCCCTGAAGCAAGCTACTTGAAGTATCTAGGTCAGAAACCAAAACCTCTCCTCACCAAATGAATCATAAATGCAAACAGTTAATAAAAGCTTCATCTCTTCACAATCTATGGAGTCCATTAGCCAGTTAATGTTCAACTTGTATAGTGTCTTGTTTTTTATTTATAATAGAGATAGTCACGTGTGTGCATTCATACTACATAAGCAACTCATGCTGTCATAGTTATCTAATTAATTCATACATATAATAACCACAATGTCACAAAACAACAACAACCACACTTGGAATTTGTTTATTGTTACTATCCAACACCAAGAGTTTTTGGAATCTGAAAGTAATAATCCAAATGATTGCAACACACACAACACCAACACAAACACTTTCTGCTTACTGTTTCAGAAAATCTTCTCATCTAATGTGAGGTAGAAAATTCAAATGTAATGTGTGAAAATTGCATGCAGCAGTACTAAACATCTGTATCCAGACCCAAGCCACTGGGTCAGTAAAAGAACCACACAATCTACAGAAGAAAAATACAAGGCTAAAGCTCGTGACAGCTGTAAGATCAGTGTCTAAAAAGAATCTATGTCAGAGGGAGAATGCCTTTTAAGGAAATATCAGTGCAGGGCTGCCCAGATAGCTCAGAGGATTAAAGTGCCTGCTTAGGCAGTCACAGAGCCTTGGGGTTCGATCCTCAGCCTGTCATGCCAGCCCTGCCCCTGGGGCTCCCTGAAAAGGGTTAGGGTTGGGGTTAGGGTTAGGAGGTGGTAGCTGTCATCCCAGCACTTGGGAGGCTGAAAAACAGGAATCACTAAGATTCCAATCTGTGTAGTAAGACCCTATAGACCCTGTACTAAATACATTTAAAAAAAAAATCTATGCAGCAAACTTCATCACTGTGGCGTGTAACATACCATTGTTTAACAATCATTAATTAACATGACAGTCAGCCAGAAATTGCTCCTTGGAAACTAAGTAACTTCCAGATTTGCATGAGCAATAATAAGTTATGAATATGTACACACGATAAATACAAAAGTATAAAGGGGAGCCCTTTGGAGTTCTACTTAAAGGAAAAATGGCATCTTCCATTGAATGAAAGCTAAAAATAGTTCTGGACACAAGTTTTCTGTTCTTTTTTCTAAGTTTAAAGCTTTGAAACAATGTGCTAGAGCCAGGCATGGTGGTGCAGACCTATAACCACAGCACTGAAGAGGCTGGAACCTGAGGGTCTGCCTGAGTTTAAGGCCAGCCTGGGTTATGTAAGCAAATTTAAGGCCGGCTCTACTACAGAGTGAGAGCTTGCCTTAAAACGGCATTTTAAGAGTTTTTATTAGGATGTGTTTGCAGCATCTACTGTCCACACTCACTGAGGCGCTGCGTGTGTACACAACACATCTTAGTACTGCTACTTCCTCTTTCCCTCCGCTTCCCTCCCTTCCTCTTCCTTCTCCTCCCCTCCACCTTTTGGTCCTCTGTCTCTTTGCAGAATCCCTCCTTTTCCTTAGATAAAAGTCATTGGAAGATCATGAGACAGGAGTCTCCACTACCATTCTTTAATCTCTCACCTCCTTTGCAGTCCCAAGCCACAACCCTGGAAAATATACGGGCGGAGTTACCACTCCGGTGTTTGCCCCAGCATCGAATCCTCTTGGATTTAAATGGCCACTGTAACTGTACTAAGAGGTAGGACCTTTAGAAGGTGACCAGCTTTAAGCAAATTGATCCTGCAATGGCAGACATGGGCTCCTTATAAAAGGAATCAGACCCTTGTATCTCTTTCTTGGTTTCTCTGCCCACTGCCACACAATGGCTTTCACTGTTGAACACGTTTTGTCATATTTTGACGTAGTGTGAAGGCTGTGACTAGATACTAGCACTTTGATGTTCTCCTTTCAACCTCCATGACTGTGAGCCAATAAATTTCTGCTCATTGTAAATTCCCTAGTCCACGGGATTCTGATATAGCAGTGCAAAAGGAACTATACAGGCAGGATGCAGAGAAAGAGCACGCGCCAGGAATCAGTCTAGGGAAAAGCTGCTCCACCAACTCAGAAATCAGGGCCAGCCAGGTAGCTCAGTGCGCTACAGCACCTGCATAGGCTGAACGCAGCAGCCAGGCTTTGATCCCCGGAGCGCCGTGCCAGCCCCGCCCCTCGGGCGCGCTGAGACCGTGATTGAGACTGCACGTGGTGGCACATGCCTGTAATCCCAGTGTGTGGAAGGCTGAAAACAGGAGAATCGCTACGTGTCCAATCCACGTAGTGAAACCCTGAGGACCCTGCATTAAGTACATAAAAATAAAATTAAAGTCCAGCTCACGAATCAGTTGTTTAACTCACACTGTGTTTTCTGATACAGAAAATTTACATTTAAAAAATAAAAGCCAGTTTTTAGATAAAAATGAATCCAGTTTTCCAAGATGATCCAGATCCTGAGTTCCGGTGCCCCTTTCATCTAGAGTTTGAATTGCTCTGAATGTCTTTAAATAGAGCAGTATTCGAGTTCACTGCAGTCTTCACTACTTCCTAATAAAGGTCTTTCTCCTGGTGCACTTAAGCCCTGCATGTTACACGTCACAAAAGTGGCAGACAAAACTGTCCAGAATCACATGCACTCATAAAGATTCTATAAATGCTCGAGCTTTCTTCAAGTTCCAGGTCCACATGAGAGTGAATAGCAGGATGTGGAAACTTGCTCCATTTATGTCAGGCCACTACCTGTAATCAAAAGCGCTCCAAAAGTGCTGATGGCTGCTTACAGTAGACTGGACAGTAATAACCCTGCTACAGCTCAGCTGTTTGAGTATCTTTGGTTTGCTCAAACCAAAACCCACAGATTGAGAACTGACCTTAAAGGAAAATGGTCTTGGAATGTTAGAGTATCACGAGGTTTGTGTGGCTGTGAAGTAAAGTTGGGTCACTGGTGTGGGGATAAGTTAGTGCACAAAAGGAAGAGGATTTTATGAGGAGCAGGAGTCCTAGATTATTGATTGCATAAAGCAATGTTTATCTTCTGCCTCCTACGTACTATGTACTATAGATATGAATGTGAGTACAGGGTCCTTCAAGGAGTTCAGGACTGAAACAAATGATTGCACTGAAAGGCATGTGTTCTTGGGCAAGTCATTTAACCTTTGCACACTGTTTCTTCACCAACAAAGAAAGAGATGGCCAGGAGCTAAAGAGATAGCTTAGTGGGCTAAGCCCCTCCCTGGCAAGCACAAAGACCTGAGTTCAATCCTTGGTACTGCATGCTGTGCTGACCCCCAAAAGTGGGCATGGTGGCACACACCTGTAATCCGAGCACTGGGGAGGCTGAGACAGGAGGCTCACTATGAGTCTGAACTGTATAGTGAGGCCCTGTATCAATAAATAAATATTATTTTAAAAAAAGAGAGGGCCATTTGTTTCATGGGCTTTATTTCTTGCTACAATGAAAAGCAAGAACTTGTCAGCTTTCCATTGCTGTAACAAAAATCGTTAGGGTAATCAGATGAAAGAAGAAAGCTTTGTCTTAGAAATACCAACTGGCTCCAGTTGGCAATGAGGCCAGTGTGGCTAGAGCAGTTATGCCACAGGCCTGAGCCTCCCAGCCACGCTAATAAAGCCTTCAAGACAGGCCCTGTGCTCCTCAGAGCATTTCCTCAGCTTCGCTCTCACAGCAGTAAGCTTCATATAAGAGAAGTTTACAGAAAGCTTTGAGAGTCAAATAAAAACAAAGGCCAAGATGCTGTCATTTTGATTGTTCTAGCAAATCCCCTACTCTTCCCGTTAAATCCTGTCATGGTTACTGTAGTAGCTTAAAGTGAAGTCTAGCAAAGAAATTAGGTTTACACCTTTACCATAGTCTTAAAAAATACTATATAAAAAAAGTAATGTTGGATATGCATTGTGTACAGAAAGCATAGTTTTTGTTATTGTTGTTTTGATTTGTTTTGTTTTTGTAAACTGCGGATTACAAGGGAGAGAAATTATCCCCAAAGATATTCTCCACACAACCCAGATTTCTTCTTTCCCTGCTGCCCCCCCATTCCTCCTAATGTTATCTAGGGTCATCTGCAGGTCACCACCACCTTAGCTTCTGCTGCTCTGTCTGCCAGGAAGCTGCTATCCTCACCTTTCAGTTACTGCTGCTTCCCTCACCACCACCACTTCCTGTCCCTTGGAGGTGACAGAGATGTTTAAAGCACAATCCCTTTAGTGTCATGAAAGTCACTGCTAATTAAACTCCACTCATCATGTGTGCTGAGTGTTTCATGTCTGTCCTGCATTGTGAATTTTCCTAAGATCTTCTTTTCCCTAAGCAAATTATCACCAAAACAGCAAATTTCTGAGCTTTAGGAGGGATTCTTTCCATTTGCATTTCTGTTGTCATTCTTATGACAGGATGCTTAATGACTTGTTGAAGAAAGTATCTTAAAAGAAAGGCAGAATTTACAGCTGAATTTTTAAATTTTGAGAAGTCTAATGCTACATTAACTTACAGAATATGGTTTAGTGAATACATGTATGATATTAAAAACATTTCCCTTTGTTTATCTAAACAATAAAATGATTAACTTTTATGGGGTGTGTTCTCTGTGTTCATAAGGGTTCTAAATACTGTATTTCATGCAGAATTTTCTCATGGGCATTCCATTTAGAATTAATTTTTTTGTGTTGTAAGGAAGAGACCTTTTCCAGCTAATTTTCCCAGGACCATCTTTTGAAAGATCATCATTTATTCTCTGACATCTTGATCAGCAATCAGATATTGCATGTCATTTTTGTTTTGAGACTTTTTGACTTGTCTATCTTTGCATTCACATAAAACTTGACATCTGGTAGGGTATAAGTCCTCCACCTTTGCCCATTATGATTGCCAAGATTATTCTTAACCTTTTGGATTTCAGATAGACTTGAGAACAGGCTAGTTGGGCACAGGGTACATGCCTATCATCTCAGCATTCTGGGAGGCTGACATAAAAGGACTGCAAGTTCAAGTCTACTGTGCAAATTAACAACTTAATGATACTTTGTCTCAAAAAAAAAATTGAAAAAGTAACCCAGTGTCAGAGCCCCATTTTTATCTCCAGTGCCACACACACACACACACACACACACACACACACACACACAATATAAGTGAGGATAAAGCTCATCAGCACACACCCGCCTAGCAAACACAAGTTCCAGTGCAAAAAAAAATAGAATTGGTTCATTAAATTGAGGATTTACTTATAAAGATGGCAAGTAAGCACTTGAAAAATGTTCAGCACCACTAATCATAAGAGAAATGCAAATTAAAATCACCATAACACTAGACCTAATAAAATGGCTATTATACCAAAAATAGATGAAATTATATTGAATATACATAGGCCAATTTGGGGAAAATTGGTACTTTCATACTATTGAATTTTCTAAACTATGAACATGGTATGGTCTATTGCTTAATCTACTTTAATTTCTTAAATTATTGCATGGCATCCTTCCAAAAATTTAAGTCATTATTTGAAAATTTGAACTTTTCATGCATTAAGAAAAGTTTTAAGCATCTCTCAAATAAAAGAACATCTAGCCAAGTGTAGTGGTATACACCTGTAATCCCAGTACAAGTGGGTTTACGCAGAAAGATGGTGAATTTGAGATCAGTCTACAGAGAGAGAGACAAAGACAGAGAGAAAGAGAATGTGCTCTTCAAGTCATTGCAATTTCCACCCCAAACTGAATAAATCTAGATTCACAATCTTGATTGCACCATTTTCTATCTACTTCACCACCAGTAGATAGTGACCAGATGCAAAAAAAAAAACAAAAAAGGAAAATCATGGGAAATAATATTCCTTACTCATGCCACAAATACTTATTGAATTTTACCTCTGACTCTGGCATTATGTTATGTGTTAAATTATACTACTGGGCCAGGCATGGTGGTGCACACCTGTAATTCCAGCACTAGGGAGGCTGAGGCAGGAAGATTGGTGAAAGTTCAAGACTAGACTGGCCTATAAAGTGAGCTCAAGGCCAGTCTGAATTGTATCGCAAGACCCTGATTCAAAAAGACAAAAAAAAAAAAAAAAATTATAACACTGAACAAACATATAGAGTTAAATTTATATATTTTAACTCAGAGGATTTTAAAATAATCATGTTAATTATAATAATATGGAAATTTCTCATAAAATACTTTGTATAGCAATTATCATTCTGCCAACATAAGAGTGTGAGGGTGACTGAAGAATAAACACAAAGAATGAGGACATAGGAGAAAAAACCCAGAGGGACAAAGAGAAAGAGCTTGTTCTGGTGTATTAACAGAAAATTTCCCAAAATCACCAGAACATCAAATTGCCCAAGGGTTTAATCCATCCTCAGGGTCAGAGTGACAGGCACAAAACACCTAGTGACCTATGGTGATAGTCTTTGCTCCCAGATTTGTTCCCATTTCTATGGTAGTATCTTACATTAAAAGAAGATACAGAAGTTTTCTAAATTTCAAGCCTTTGAATTTTGACATTATCTTATGCCAAATGGGCAAAAAGTGAGGTTTTAACTTCCTGTTACTCTAAATTTCTTAATGTACTCATTGAAAGCTGTTCCTTCACTAGATTTTTAGGTTGGAAATAAGTCAGCCAGGACTCTCAGGTCAGTGAGGCCTCTGGTGTAGAACCCTCAGCACTCCTGACACCCAGCATTGCCTGGTCTAGCAAGCTAAGCAGGGTTAGGCCATTATATTTGGATGAGAGTAATGGAAACTAACAGGATCCCTGTGGACAGGGGAAAGAAAACAGGAAGAAAAACTGCCCCAATAAACTCAGAATCTGAAGAGACAGCCCAGGGTAAAATATATTTCTTTCCTCAAGAACTCAAATCACCTTCTCAGTCACTGTTCTCAGCTGATTTTCACAGTTCAGTTAATAATATACTGTGTGTGTGTGTGTGTGTGTGTGTGTGTGTGTGTGTGTGTGTGTGTGTGTGTGTGTAGATGGGGGCAGTAGTGTGTGTGAGGAAGAAGCATTTGCTGAAAGTATACTCCAGTTACTACTAATGGATCATGAACATTTCCCCCATGTAAAGACTTTGCAGCCCTCTTCCTAATATTTTATGCCATCTCTTGACACCAGTTAGCCCCACTACAGGCAGGCCCATGAACTCTTCGGGCCTCTGGAGTGTCGTTCATACCATTCAGAGCATTCCCAGTGCCGCACTCACAGATGCTATTTAGCTCAATACACTTGCGATCCATAAAATAATTCCCTGAAAGCCTCAAAGAGGTAACCCTCAACTCTCTCTAAATATTTGACTTGGTGCAAAAGATTTACAGAGAAACTGTAGGCAATCATTCTCGGTAGCCCATTGGCTGGCACAGAATTCTATACACGTAAGCAGAAACAGACAGAATCAACTTTACAACACAATGGAACAACTGAGAACACTAGAAAGCTTTTGTCCACCCTCACTCAATAAGCTGGCCACAAAGCCGGATGGCTTCCAGGTCTTCAACTGCTTTACCCGGAGTTTGGCTAATGATATGCTCCAGCCCTTCGACAGATCAAAGTGGAGGGGTCAAAGAATCTTTGTGGGATTTCATGCATCAGTTGGGACTCATAATGATCCTCCTATTTTCAGCACCGCCCCCCCCAGCCCTGGGAATACAGGCATGCACCACTCAGTGTGCCTGGGGATGGGGCCTGTGTGGCCTGTGGTGCAGGAAATTGAGCCCCAGTCCCAGCACTAGTCCCACCGCTTGCCTAAGCAGGCACTTAGCCTGTTGAGCTATCTTACCAGCCCCAAAACTCTGATTTTTTTTTTTTCCTTTTGCTTTCATCTGTCTTAAATGCAAGAGTTTCTTGCTCTGCAAATTCTGCTTGGATGAAACAGAATCTTAAGTAGAATTTATAAAACACCCCTTCCTGGTTTCCATGTAGACCATGGGCATCTGGCCACCAAACCCAGAAGCCTTCTATATTTTGCCTCCATTCCCATCCACATGATTGCCACTCCCTACAGTTTATTTCCATCTTTCTTTAGCAAGCACAGTAACCTGAGAAATGAGCAAAGACAGGAGGGTCAGAACACATACTATCAAGCCTGCTTGACAGAGCACCACCAAATCCCACAGCAGCTTGTGTGGGAGCTCGGTGGACTAAAGCACCTGCTTAGGTAGACGCAAGGACCAGGTTCGATCCCCAGCATGCCCAGGGTGCACTGGGACAGCAAATGACACTGGGCATGGTGATGCATGCCTGTAATCCCAGTGATTGGGAGGCTGAAAGCAGGAGAAATGCTATGAATCCAATCTGTGTAGTGAGATCCTATAGACCTCGTACTAAATCAATCAATCAATCACTTTGAGATTAGAGAAGGTGCTGGGAATAAATGGGGCAGGGTTCCCTGAGAGACCCAACCCCACCAGGCAAAGGATCAAAATTCTAAACCCTGGCATTTATTGTGAACTTTGGAATGCCCTGGTCTGAGCCTCACCTATTGCCTAGAAAAAGAACTGGGTATATAAGGGAGGTGAGCTATTCCAGGCAAGGCACCTCAGTAGTGGCACACTTAGTAGTGAGGATATTTGGGGACACAACAAACAGAAAGAAGCTCATAGTTGGCTCAGAAAACAAGGACTTATTTCAGGGATGCACAGGATGGGGCACCCCTAAGAGCTAAATCTCACTCGATGCTGACCGAGATACAGGCACCTCAGCCCACCTCCTTCCCTCTGGCAGGAGCCCTCAGATGTGCAGAGGCCACCTGCTCTCGTCCTTCACTGCTGTGAGCCCCTTCTACTGTCTGCATGTGCCACTCTGCGCTGGCTCTACAGAACGCTGGCACCAGGCCATAGGGTTACTACAGATGATGGGTTTATTCAGGGGTGTCTGACCCTGGAGAGGTAAAGCTGAGAGATCATCTTCCCAAGTGGGATTCCAGCCATGGAATCACTTGGAACAGAGTAAAATCCCCCCAAATTAGTATTTTGAGCTAGATTCTGTGTCTCCCAAGTCCCATGCAATGCATAGTAGTGAATAAAAAAATATATTTCTGGAGCTAAAATGCCTGCTTCTAATCCCACAGCCATTATTTTTAGTAAATTATTTAATTAAAAATTCTTTAGCTATGACACAGAGTTTATATTACCTGTCTTACAGAATTATGGAAGGATCAAGATAATTTACATAACATGTTTAGAAGCAAATCTTACATATTGGTATATAAGTGCTCAATACATATTAGATATCATTACTATTATTTTGGTTTTTCCATAGCATCTGTGATAGTTTTAAAAAAAGGGTACAAGGGTCAGCGATATAGCTCAGCAGACTAAGAGCTTTCTTAGGTAAGTGCAGGGACGAGGGTTTGATCCCTGCCACCACACGCCATTGCTGCTCACTGAGCCATCAATGGAGCCCAGGTGTGGTGGTGCACACCTGCAATCCCAGCACTAGGGAGGTAGAAATCAGTAGGATCACTTGGAGCCCAAGCTGTGTAGTGAGACCCTGGGCAAATAAAATAAGTCTACAAATTCTTTGACCCTTCACATAAATGATGGAGTTTAATTCCCTACCTTTGAATGTGGTCCATGTTAGTAACTTGTTTCTAATGAGTAGAACATAATAAAAGCAATGTAGCATGACTTATGAGGCTGATTATTAGAGTGCATAAGGACCTACAGATGCCTGCTTCTTTTCTTCAGTACCCTGATGGGAAGACAGTATTTCAACCTGTGGATAAATAAGAACTAACTTAGGATTTCTGTTGTGGGTCTCCTGATGGAATCTAGGAATAGAAGGGCTAAACTACAGTTTTCCATGGAGATTTGCCAATATATTAGCAACAATTGACTCCGTTTTTGCTTTCAAACTCTAGAGAAGTGGAGCAGGGTGATGGTAGCTACCTGAAATCTCAGTAGACTGATAGGCTGAGGCAAGAAGATTGCAAGCCCAAGGGCAGCCTGAGTAACTTAGCGAGATCCTGTCCCAAATTTAATAAAGAAAAAAAAACAAACAAAAAGAGCTAGAGGCTTCTTGGGGATGCAACGTTTCCAGGCAGAGTCCCCGAGTTCAGTCACCAGTACTAACAAAAGAAAAAATAAAAATCAGAACTTTGTGCTCATCACTTCTACTGTGGGCTGGATTTTCCAGCCTGGGAAATTATGAAAAAACAAAGGATACCTAGATTTGTAATATATATTTTGGCACATAAGTGCTCAATAAACATTAGATATCATTATTATTGTTTTGTTTTGTTTTTGTCATAAGATCTTGTGATGGTTTTAAAATAAGTCTACAAATTCTTTGACCATATTTATATATTTGGATATACATACATATCCTAAATCTCAGATATTCTGCCACACTATCCCAGGAAATTTAATTTTAAGAAGCACTTTAAGAAGCTTATGAAGGTGAATTTCAGACCAAACTTTGTAAAATACAAAACAAAAGCATTTGGAAATCATTTCAGCAGAACAGTCCAAAGTGTAGTAACTGGGATGCTACTGCCTCGGTTTCATTCTTGGTTCTTCTACTTGCTAGCTATGTGATGTAGAGCGCAGCACTAAGCCTCGCTGTTTCTCAGTTTTCCTGGCTGCAGCATGGGGTTAGCCACAGCACCTAACTCGTGAGTTTTACATGCACACTGATTGAATGAGCCTATGTGAAGCAGTTACACTAACAACTTACAAGTTGTGTGTTTACTGCTGGGAAAATAGTCTTTGAATACACTTCAGCAAACAGTGACACCAGTGAATATATCAAGTGCTGTTGCTCTGCGCACCCATTCTCTGGTTTCCCTACGCCCTCATGAATGCTATGACAAAGAGACATAGTTGGTTTGAATGCCCATGAAGGCATGAACCAGCCAGCCAGTCCTTCTACAGGCTGAGTACTTCTCTAATTATACCTTATTTGTTTGTTTTGGTTTTTTGCACTTGGTACAGGGTCTCATTAATCAGCTCTGACTCCTGGCCACTGCAGTCTCCCCAGCGCTGGGATTACAGGGGCAACCAGTCTTGAAGGCCAGCTCAGCATGCCCAGGGGTGGGGTCAGGGCTGCCTGTGGTGCTGGGCATGGACCCTGGTCCCTGCCCTTACCTAAGTAAACTATTTCTAATTAAACGACTAGTTCTTATTAGACTATTTCTGATCTTCCAGACTGATCACCAGAGTTTGTTATTTGGGTTGGTTTTTCATTATTTTGAGTTATGCTATTAGGGAATTTGAGTTTCCTTTTCTTTTCAGAATATTTCACCAAAATGTTCATTTCCAAATATAAGCATAAACACAAATATTCCTAAAACCGCAAGCTCACAACAGATTGCCTTGCCCCTAGGAGTGTTGGCTCCCCTGCTCACATGCATAATTTATACCACTCCATGTTTCCTTAGATTAATGGAAATCATGATGTAGAGTGCTTTATTATGTTTCCAAACTATTCACAAGAGGAAAATTATGGGGTCCTCAATAAATGGGGAACTGATGGTTTCCAACTCAAAAATCATGGATGCCATAGCAGTTTGGGTTTTAAAGTTTCCTGGTGGTCAGGAAAGAGTGGAGTTTTCCAGTGTTAGGGCTGTCTTGTACTGGACAGCATTAACAGATGATTGACGAGGGTCAGAGGTGACTCCTGACCTGAGCCACTGTAGTTCTTTATCAGCCAGTACTGCTGGTTTCCTGAAGTAGTGATGACTCAGCCTCTCAGGACTCTGGTTGTGACCTCTTCAAGACCTTTCATCTCTGAGTTAGGGTTTTTCTATCATTCTACTTAAACATGAATTTATACTCAAAGAAATTATAGTCATACCTCAGAAACAAAATGCTTAAAAGCTCTGACCTTAAATCTTCCTCTAGGAAACTCTTCAAACATTGACACAAGTTAAGTTAAAACTCCCCTATTTGTGTAATTCTTTAAAGCACATAACAGTCATAGAGAGAGTTTGGGCAGCATTAAAGAAAAACAACAAGCCAAATATAGCCCTGGAGTTGAAGTCAGCATTGCGCCTAGAGTAAGACAATACTCTGCTCCTGGGAGTGAGGAAAAAGATATACCCTTGACCTTAAGTGACCGAATCCTCTGTCTCTTCTAAACATGAAACATTGGCAGTTGGGTATTTGTGTGTCCAACTCCACCCGTTCATCCACATACCTTGTTTGGAGGAACTCAGAGGCACTTCCTGTTTGGGGTCATGACCTATGGCCAGGAATTGCTCCTTAGGCAGAATTAGAGTGACCATATCTGCTAGCCAGACAGAGACCAGCTTGTACTTGCAACACTCAGCTTGTCCCTCCCCATACCAGAAACTTAAAAATCAAACTTGGGAAGAAAGCAGCAGGGAAGGTGGGGAACTTCATTAAAGGGACAAAGCCTTTCCTTGGCCTACTGATTGCTATTTCAGCTCTCCTCAAAGCTCACTTCTAATAGTATCTGGTGTCCCTTCTCTCACCCACACTGTCCTGGGGGCAAGAGGAGTGGATCAAACACAGGATTACAATTCTTTGAAGTGGTGACATCCATTACAGATCAGAAGGCAAGTTTATAAAACTGTCAGTAAGGAAAAATGAACCTTGTGAGCTGAGCTTTCTAAAAATTAATCCTTCTAACACTTTGTAGGAAAAGAGGGGTAAGCAAGGACTGTGTGCAATACCTTGAAGATGTTTTCTAGCTTGCAAATTTGCCTAGCTGATTAGTGCAGGCATTCTAGTAATTGAAAAGCAAAATACCTATCACAGCACAGACACAAGCCTGCTGTTTTTATCAAGCTAACTACCAGGGTAATTGCTGGACCTCCACTGAAAGCCAAGTCAACCCTACTTACTAGTGTGCATGCACCTTTACACGGACCTATTCTCTTGTGTTAATAAGCAAGTGTGTGCTGAGGACATTTATAGTCAGAAACTATCCTCCCAGAGGTAAGGATAGGAAGGAAAACAAATCCAAGGATTTTATATAAAAGAATGACAGTGAGCCTTTATTTAAAACTCTATTTCCTTATTTTGCCCAAAATCTCTTTTTTGGCAAGTGCCAATGGAAAAATAGATAAATGAATGAAAGTTAAGCTATTTATCATATACATTCAAACTATCTTTTAAGACTATAGAGGTTTGATAATTTTTTTTTTCACATCCATGAAAGTCCAAAAGAAGTCTTCAGCAATCTACAGATTTGGGGAGCTGTTCCTGCCTCCCCCAGGAGGCTCCTTATCCTCAGGCGTCTCCAAGACCTGGAGCCAGCCTGAGGCACCTCTAACACCTCCTGCTAGGAGTCGCTATCCACAAATGAACTATGAACCATTCAAAGGAGGTTCTAGAGAGTTTTCTTCAAAACAAGGGACTTGAAAGCCAAATACGGACAGGACCCAGGCAGGTAATGTACAACAACATGGGGAATACAGCAGCTGGAATGTATGGGCCCCACCTGCTACTTTAATCTCTCTTAACTTTGGCCAGTTTTTGCAGTGAGACTTTATAGACCTAAGCTTGCCATGGTTTCCCATTTTTAAGAGCTTGCAGAGACCTCAGGGTTTGTTGTTGTCATTGTAATTTGCAGCTCTATAAATGTGACACATTCAGTTTTACAAAATACCAGGCCAAGCATTGAAAATACATCTGTGAAGCTAACCACCAATTTGTTTACAGTTTTATCTCTGTACATTTACCCGTACTGCAGCACTACATACATGTGCTCATACACATCTAGCCACAACAATCTCAGACATGATCCATCCCAGAAGTTGGATTTGTCAAACATCAATCTTCTTTGGGAATAGTTTAAAATAACCCTAACACCTATTTCTTTATCAGTTTATCGTTTTAGAGACATTTCCCAGTAAAAATATAATTTATATAAAGCACAGTAAGGATAGAAAGCCATAGATTGTTGTTTATTTGTTTTGAGACAGGGTCATACTATATAGTTCAGGCTGGCCTTGAACTACCTATGTAACCTGGGCTGGCCTCAGATTCTCTACAATCCTCATGCCTCAGCCTCCCAAGTGCTCAGATTACAGAAGTGGGCCTCCATGCTGGGCTAAGCCATGGATTTTCAAATGAACTTTTCACTCACTAAAATATGAAGTCTAATGAAGGAAATTTTACTTAAACATGATGAATATCATTTAAACATACAGATATCGAAAAACTTACACATAGTCACCAAAAAATGAAGAATTAATATTTTCTCACCCAGGATTCATTTCCTGCCTCGCCGTGCTAGCACCACCCCCAGGGCACGCTGAGACAGAGATTGAGACTGGGTGTGCTGTCCCATGCCTATAATAATCCCAGTGTTTAGGAGACTGAAAACAGGAGAATCACTGGAGAATCGCCACTAGACTGATCAACATAGCGAGACCCTATACTAAATTTTATATATATATATTCTCATCCAAACTTTTTTATTTACTATAAATACCAGAATCAGAAAACTTGAGTTACAGAGCCACAAACAACACACATCAAGTTCATTTTCCTCACCTGCATGAGGGAAGAAGCTAGCAGCAAATCATCACCAGGGCATTGCCACAATTGCAACCTTCAAGATGGGTAGCATTCTGTAACAACTTAATAAGACAGTGAGTTTAAATAAGGGAAGAATGGATGAGTCGACTTCCATATATTACATTAAAACTTATACACAACATATTAAATTTGTCAAACAAAATTTACTTTTCAATGATCAGCATGAGAAGAGGGAGCACTGAAGATTATCCAGATTTCCAAGCCCAAACAAATAGGTTCTATGTTGATTTGTAAAGACATGCAAATATCTACAGAAAATCATTCTTTGGGAAGACCAAAGATGCGTCTGAGTTCACATTCCTGCACCCTACGGAGCAAGCATGTGCGGAGAGCACGCAGGCACTGGCACGTCGAGCGCCCACCACCCAGGCAGTCACTGTGCAGCGGCTGCACCTTGTGAACACCCTCCCAAGCAGCCGGCTTCACGCTGCTGTTCAGAAAGCTTTTACAGAACTCCAAGACATGGGAGTCGTTACAGGATGCAAACTAAAAGTAGTTACTTATTCCGAATAAGCTGAAAGGCGAGGATATCATTTCTAGTCTACATGGTTCTAATGGGATTGGGTTGATCAGTTTCTTGCCCAGATCTTTATGTTTAAAATGATTTCCTTTTTCTCTCACTGAAAACTTCAGTTGCTCATGCTATGTCATGAAATAGCTGCTAAGAGCTAGAGTCTGTTCACTCAGGAAGGGCATCTGGGAAGGTCAGTTGTTTCCAGATTTGCCGTTGATATTGTCACTTGGCCCCTTCAGTGGTGAAGCTGTTCCTTCCAACCCTGATTAAAGAATTGTGAAAGTTTCTCTCCACATGGAGGTGGACTTTGAGATCCAAAATCTTAGAATTATATCCTGCTTCTGCTCCTCAGTAGCTAAATGATCTGCATTCAGTAAACCTCTTGATCCCTCTTAACCATGGCTTCTTGACCTTGAAAATGACATTATATTTGCTGTAAAAACTACTATGACTTTTAATGAAAAAATAATTCTAACAAGTAAAGCGTAATAGGAAAAATCCAAAGTAAGGGCCAAGGATATAGCTCAATAGTCTAAGCACCTGCCAAGCAAGCACAAGGATCTGGGTTCAATCCCTGGTACCGTACCAACACAGCCACCAAAACTGGGCATGATGGCATATGCCTGTAATCCCAGCACTGGGGAGGCTGAGTCAGAGTATCACTATGAATCTGAGCTGGCATAGCGAGACCGTGTACCAAATAAATAAATAAACCAAAGTAGGAAGCCTGGCCAGATAGCTTAGCAGACTAAAGTGCCTGCTTAGGCAGAACTCAGAGGCCCAGTATGCAAGGCTGGCCCTGTCCTCAGAGCACTTGAAGCCAGCAATTGAGACTGGGTGTGGTGGCACATACCTGTAATCCCTGTGCTTGGGAGGCTGAAAACAGGAGAACCACTACGAGTCTGATTTATGTAGTGAGACCCTGTAGACCCTTTACCAAATACACAAACACAAGTACACATATACACACACGCACGGGCACACACACACACACACACACACACACACCCCAAAGTAGATATTTAAGGGAAGAAGTAGTTTCAGTTTGTTAGAAAGGGCCCCACAGAAACAACTTTCCAAGGTAAGTGTTTGGAGGAAAGTTTCAGTTCTTTAAAGTTGGTCATTTCCATTTGTTTGTAAAATAATGATTGTTAGTGCTTACTGGATCCAAGGGGAATGTATGTGGGGTTTGGAAGAGAAAGGGGAGGAGATTTCTGGGTAGCTGAATCAGTACCTTAAAGAATTTAAGACCACTAGTAAATGAAAGAGTAGTAAGACTTGCCAGCCAATTAGTATGAATCAGTATCAAAGTCATCCTTACTGGAAAAGAGGCATAGTCATAGACCAGCAACACCTGTGTGGATGGCAAGGCAGTTCTGCCTCTGAATTCTATCTCCTTTCATAATTGTTCCTTTGAAAGCTATGGGAAAGCCCAGAGTGTGAAGGCCATGTTTTCAATTCCTATGATTTTCAAGTGAGTTTTGAAATTGAAGTATATTTTTAAAAATTGGTTGTTAGACATCAGTGTTTCATAGATAAAGAAATCCCAGATAAAGAAAACTAGGTCCAGGATAAAGTTTAAAAGTGACAAATCAACATAGAGGAGGCCCAAAACAGGAAGTCATCTAGAATAGTCTCCTGGCTTTGCATGACTTGTGGGTCTTCTTTTCTGAGTCAACTGGAAATACCCTTTAAACATTCTACACTCTTCTGCCACAAGGAAGATTCAAATGAAATAACTCTACAATACTGAAAGATAAGACAACTTGGCACAAAACTGAAAGAGGTCAGGAGCCCAAAGAGGCATTAAGTAGAATCTCCTAAGAGTTTGTATCAAGTCAAAATTAAGCAAAAAGAGCCAAGCACAATGTCACATATTGGACATCTCTGCTCCTCTGGAGGCGCAGGGAGAAAGATTCCAATTTCATGGCCAACTTGGATGATTTAGAGACCCCGTTTCAGAACAGAAAGGTCTGAGGATATAAATCAGTAGTAGAATGCTCACCTAGCATACAGGGGACCCTGTGATCAGAAAGAAAGAGAGAGAGAGAGAGAGAGAGAGAGAGAGAGAGAGAGAGAGAGAGAGAGAGAGAGAGAGAGCAGTATTTTCTATTTGTTTAAGTTATAGGTTGGCATACTCATTACTTTATTTATACAGTGAATAATGAACAACTTGTTGTTCAGTACTATACAATGAATAACTTGTTCAGTACTAGGGTTTCAATCCAAGCCCTTACGTATACCAAGCAAACATTCTAGCAATGAGTTATACATCCAGCCCACTGTATTATGTTTATTTTGATAAAAGCTAGTTTTTTCTTTAACATTTACAGAGCAATCAGCCTAAGAAGAAAAATGACTTAGTAGCTACCATTACTGAGCATCTATTAGAAAGTTTTTCTACATTATTTAATTTTACCTGACAATCACAATAATCCTATCATTTGGTTTTAGTATCCCTCTGTACAAATTGAATAGCAAAAGACACTAAAAATTCAGTTGACTTTGCCCAAGACCACACAGATCAAAGGAATGGGATTAGGATTAGGTACCACCTCCATACTCTCTCTTCTCCGTTCACCCCCATCCCCATTTTCTGTGTCACTCCTGCACTGCAAACTGAGATTGGGGCCCAGCTGAGTTACTGGAGCTCTGTTGCAAAGCTGAACTGTTTGTTTTCCTCATTTCTTCTTCTCATAGTTTGTAAAGCTTTCCAAAACCTGTGGCTTATGCTCCTTTTATTCATATTTGTGTCCTTTATTGTGCTAATTCACTGTGCATACTGTCTACAATCTGCCCAACTCAGTGGTTGGCTTTCTACCAACACTCTCCTGCCACCTGACCCTGCCCATGCTGAGCTTACCTTAGTCATTTCTGTCTGATACTGATTGCTCATAGGGCCCACACCCCGTTGTATGATCCAGAGGCCTGAGTAAATATTAAGGTGGCCACTCAGAGAAGTCTCAACTGACAATACGGTGCAGTTACCAGGAAAGCTCCTGGGAAGGGAGTTTGACTAAAGAAAGAATTAAGTGAAAAAGGGAACAAAAGCTAATGTATCTAGGAAGGAAGAGGGTAAAAAAACACTTTAAAATAAGAACATGGATGTTGAGAAAAATCACACTGGGAGAGGAAAACTGGTTTTGAGTGTACTGGGAGATGACTTTAGGAAAGTGGGATGGGGTTAACTGTGAATAGATGGTCTGAACACACCTGTCAGTTGTTTTTTTTTTGTTGTTGTTGTTTGGCTTTTTAACACAGGGTCTCACTATGCAGTTCAGGCTGGCCTTAAACTCACTTTGTAGCTTAGGCTGGTCTTGAACTCACAACAATCCTCCTGCCTCAGCCCCCCGAGTGCTGGGATTACAGGCATGTGCCACCACGCCCGGCTGCACCTGTCAGTTTTGTGCAGAATGTTTAGAAATAGGAAACAATGAAAGCAGAAAACCCAGTGAGTCACTAAGAAATAGAGAAAAATCCCAAATAATTCCATAGATCCAAGCTATTGTTATCCTAGACAATCTCAAACTACATACTTAACCACCCTTCCCTGATCATGTTCCCTTGGAGAAAACACGCCCACAGGCCAGAGGTCCCTCCTCAGGTAGCTCTAAGGTGGCTGCCAGAGTGACTCCTCCCAGACTACCTCTAGCTTCATGAGAACTCCATGTATGTGCTAAATGACACCCACCAGCACAATGCCATGGCACATAACAGTTGTTGTGTCAACAACTGGGAAGAACCATGAAAGAATCAGAGAGGTGGCACTCAAATACCTAGAAATCCCTTCTTACTCATAGAAAAAATACGAATATCCCTTCCCTTTATTTTGAGAGGAAGCCTACCCATCAGCCTCATTTATTTTATCCTATGACTATAACCTCCCAACCCACAAGAAGGTGAGAAGTTGATTTGCAAGTTTTGGAGAAGCAGTCACTTCTCCTAGTCTTGGCCAAGGGGAAGAGAATGACCGAGCCCACTGAGAGGAACAGGAGTTTAAGAGGCCAACACTATATATACACACAGAATGTGAATGCTTATGTATCTCTAGTGAGTCTGAGGTGATTTGGTACATTGTAGTGAGAAGGCCAACCAAGAAGTTAGAACCACATGGCCAGCATTTGTAAAATGGGTCTAGGTGACAGTCACCACACAAAGGTGAAAGTAAATTCCAAGTAAACAGATGAACTATCCAAAGGAATAGCAGAGGAAAAGCCAGATTTTCAGCACAACCTTGAATCCACTTCTGTCCTGTTAAACCTTACTGGAGGCCCTTCTTTTGGATAAAGGCGATTCTTCAGTGAACCTCGGCAGACCAGGCTGTTTTAAAGGATACCAATGAGCAGCCAAGGGAACAGGTACACAGGGCAGCTCTGGAAGGGCCTCAAGCCCACAGGCTTTGATCCCTGTGGAGTGTGGTGAATCTAGAGGGTGGCACATGAATGAATTCTGGTCCCTTTCCTACAAGCCTCCATCTGTTTAGATACTGCAACCTCCAGAACTCCAGTTTTTGGAGACTATTTTATAAGGATAACCAAAGCATAGACAACAAGACTCCCATGTGATTAAACTAAGAGGGTCTGTTCTAAAGCTAATCAGCTAGGTGGAGATATCTGAGAGGCTTAGGTGGCCCTTTCTTCAGCATCCCTTCCTCATGCACATGGGGCAGGAAGCTGTACCATCCCTTCTTAGGCAAAGTAGGTTGAGAGAATTTAAAATCAGAATTTCTACGATCTGTGTTGGAAATGAAAATCCCAATGTCCCTGGACTGCCATGGGGAGTAAAGTGAAGAAGAAAAGGAAGGCAAAAGGGGAGAGATAGACAGACAGACAGACAGAGAGGCAGAGACAGAGACAGAGACGAAGAGAGACGGACAGACTGGCTTATCTCATTTAGCATAATGACCTCAAGGTTCACATGTGTTACAACATGTCAGAGCATTTTACTCTTTTTAGGCTGAATGAGACGACGTTTTATATATATATACTGTTTTGCTTATCTATTCATCTGTCAGTGAGCACAGAGCTTGATTCCACATTTTGATTATTTGGCAATTATTATTTGGGAATATTCCCAGTTATTTGTGAACATGGCTCTGCCAACATCAATTTGAGAGACTGCTCTTGGAATTCTTTCATGTAGGTAGTTACAAGTAAAATTACTAGATCATCTGTAATAATTTCTTTTAAATTACTGGAGGAATCACATTGATTTGTAGAGTCCCTACACTACTTTACATTCCTATCAACAGTGTACTTTTTCAAATCTTTGCCAAAACGTAGTCTTTCCTTTTCACTATTGTTATTTATTTATGTATGTATTTATTTATCAGGTACAGGGCCTTGCTACACAGCTTGGACTCATAGTGATCCTGTCTCAGCCTCCCTAGTGCTGGGATTACAGGCGTGTACCACCACACACCCAGTTTCAATGTCCAGCCTGGCACAAAGCCGGCACAGTGTGCGGTACCAGGGATCAAAGCTGGGTCCTTGCACTTGTCAGGAGATACTTAGAGCACTGCGCTATCTCTCCAGCCCCAAAACTTACTCTTTCCTGAGTAAGGAAAAACAAGTTCCCTTGTTTTAGTTCACATCCTTCTTAGTAGAAAGGAAACGTAATCTCATTGAGAGTTTCACTTCTGTTTCCTAATGATTTCTGACATTGAGTATATTTTTGAATGTCAACTGGCTATCTTCTCTGGAAAAAGGTCTATTCCAATTCTTTCCTTACTTTTCCTTTCTTTGAAGTTAGGAGAGATTTTATTGGAAATAATGAAAAGGGAAGACTAGCTCCTAGATTAGTAAGATGATTCCTAAATGGGATGACCCTTTCCTCACTTTGTAATCCAATTATTTGTTTGCTTTTATTGTTGCTGAGGTGTAGGAGATCTGTGTATATTCCAGTTATTAAACTCTTATCAGATACATGTTTTGCACCTATATTTCCCCATTCTGTGGGTTACCTATTTATTGGGTTAATTGTATCCTTTGATGCAGAGAAGTTTTAAAGTTAAAGTCTGGTGTATCTATTTTTGCCTGTGCTTTTGACATCCAAGTAATCATTGCCAACACTCAATGTCATGAAGCTGCAGCTGGCTAAATTTTTAATAAACTTTACGATGTAAAACTTACATGCCATAAAACTCACTGGTCATAAGAATATAGTTCAGTGATCTCCATCAAATTCATGCAATTATGCCACCAACAGCACAGCCCAGCTTCAGAACATGTTCATCCATACAAAACACTCCTGTTCCAGTTTATAGTCAATCCTTTCTACAGTCCCCAGCCCCAGGTCATCCATGATCTGTTTTCTTTCTATATAAATTTGGCTGCACCTGATTAGATTTGAAAAACTAATTCTGTTTTTTTAACAAATAGCCCTTCATAGACTCTATAAGGGAAAAGGAATGCCATGTCCCTCCTCTCCTCCATCATATCTGATATGCTTTTCTATACATTTTTTCCACTGATCTCCCATTTTTAGTGTCATGCTTTATTTTTAAATCAACCTTTGTCAAGAGCAACTTTGGAAACTGATCCTCTTGGTAGGTAGCATACTTTAACTGTGTTATTAGAATGTTATTTAGTTCCTAGTTTGTTTCTGTTGTCCCTGCATCTCATTTCCTTTGTAAATAAGGCATGACATTTCCTCTATGGCACCCAGGTGAGTCGTGTGCCTGTCATAATCAACAGCCACCTGTCATGATCTAAACAGCCTTCTAGATTGTTGATCTTTCCTCATGGACCCTCCCTCACCCACGACTGAGCTGCTCATGGCTCAGCACCAGGTACAAGCACTCTGCACTCACTATAACTGCACTGCTGGAATTCGCGGGCTTCCTCGTGCCTTAACAACACTAAGTGAGTTCCTTGATGCTGGAATGTAGAGGTTCACCCCCATGTTCCTTGTTACATGAAGTCCCTTCCAAACAAAGGTTTTAAGAAACAATGTTACTGAAGGAAGACTATCTATCTATCTGTCTATCTATCTGTCTGTCTATATCAAGGTGTTTGCTTTGTTAAATGAAAAAAAAATGTCTCTGATACCTAGGTAAAATTCATAAAATCTTGATTAAAAGGGAAAAAATTACATGGAATGCTATACAGATTTTCTTAACCCCAATTTCCCAAAGTGATGAGATTAGATTCTGGGCTACAGGTTTTGGAGTGTTGTGTGTATTTTTGAAAGAGTCTCTCTAAATATTTCAGGCTGGCCTTGAACTCATCACAATCCTCTTGCCTCAGCCTTCGGAGTGTCAGGATTACAAGCTTGTGCCACCACACCCAGCCTGAGCAATAGTTTTTTTTGTTTGTTTGTTTTGTTTTGTTTTTTAAGGTCAACATCAAATCAAGAGCTTTGTGTTGCACTAATCTATGAGACATGTAGGCTATAGAGAGTGTCAGTTGCACATGATGGCTTCAGTGGATGAAAACACTTCATTCTAGTGCTAAGAGTGAGACTTGGATCATGCCATATGAAGACAAGGTCCTGGGAGGGGAGGGTATCATGACAGAGCAGGTTGTTTGTAGCTTGACAAACCAACCACACAACAAAATGGCCTTTGAATATTAAATTCAAAGGATGCTAAGTGAGAATGACCACAGATTTCTTTTCTTTCTAAATAAACACTTGCAGGTAGATGTAATACTTACATTCCAGATGTGGAGCTGATACATATACAGGAGACATCTTCACTGCTTTTATTCTGCCCAACCCCTCCTCTCCCTCCTCCCTTTCCCCTGCCCTTGATCCCTTCCCCTCAAGGGTTATCTCCTGACTTCCTACTGTCTATCTCTTATTTCAATCTTTATCTATATTTTGAAATTCTTGTATAAAAGGAACAACATGACATTTAAGCTTGTGTGCCTGATTTGTTTCACTGAATACCGTGTTCTCAAGGTGTATCCATTTACCTATGAATGTTTCAAGTTTATCTTTTTTTATGGCTGTAAGTTGCATGTAATGCCACACTGCCCTTTATCCATTCATCTGCTGGTGGAGACATAGGGTGCTTCCAGGACTTGGTTATTATGCATTGTGCCGCTATAAACGTAGATATGCGTCACTGTGATGTGATGTCTCGGACTACTTGGGGAAGATATCTAGAAGGGAAATAGCTCAGTCAGATAGAATTTCTACTTTTAGTCTCCATGCCAATTTCCATAATGGCTGTACCAATTTACATTCCCACCAATAATGTAAAAGGGTTTGTTTTCCCCAGAAGCCTCACCATCACTTGTTAGTATTTGATTTCATGATTATGGCCATTCCTTCTGGGTGGACAGGAATGTTGAACAACTCATGTATTTTTGGTCATTTATGTACTTCATCTGTGAAGTGAACGTTTGTATCACTTGCCCATTTTTTTTGACTGGATCTATTAGAGGTGTCTATTTTAAGTTCTTTATATAGTCTAGATATTAATCCCCTGTCTAAGGAATATCAGGCAAAGATGCTTTCCCTTTTAGCTTTTTTGTTGTTCCTTTTGCTGTGCTGAAGCTTTTTAAACTAATGAATCCCATTTGTGGACTCTTAGTACTATTTTCTGTACAACAGGGATTCTGTTTAGAAAACCTTTACCTATGCTTATATCTTCAAGAGTTTTACCTATTTTATCCTCACAGCAGGTTAAGTGTTTCAGCCTCAACATTTAGCTCTTTGATCCACTTTGATTTTAGTTTAGTACATGGGTTGAGCTTCAATCTTGTATATATGGGCAGTCAGTTTTCCAGCACCATTTATTACAGCGGCTATTTTTCCTCTAGTGTATTTTTTGGCTCTTTCATGAAAGATCAAATGTGCTTCAGGTTGTTTCTACATCCTCTGTTCTGGATGTAGAACACAGTTTGCAAGAGGCCAAGAAGTCTCCAGGAAAAGAAAATGTTCAAAACTCAGTGAATCGGTTTCACCAATATTTAATGGTCCCAGCTGAGATCTGTGTGTTTGTCTCCCTTAAGCCACATGCAGGCTATTGGCCCCAGGCTGGGTGTAGTGCTCATTCCTATAATCCCAGGGCTACTCAGACACATAATCCCAGCCATGGATCATGAATTGATCACAAACTGTAAAACTACACCTCAATGACTGCATGAGGCTTTCAGGGGACAAATACACACAAACCATAATAGGTAAGTATTTTAGCTGGACTAGATTTCTTTCCAAAGCAGCACCCCTGCAGTGGTCTTCTGTCCTCCTGTCCCTTCCCAACACCATGCACTCAATCCCACAGAGCTTATGGCCACATCCACTCTGCCAAGCCTTTGATCAGAACATAGGGAGCAAATGGCAGCAGGTAAGGAAAGGGGTCTGACAGGAAATACTCGTGGTTTTATCACATTACCAGAATCTGTTTGCTCTGAGAGGGTCATAATTTAGCTTACTTATATGCCTTGAATATTTGTAGTAGATCATTTGGGCAGAGAAAAAAGAGAGAGGTGGGAGCTAGAAAAATCACAGTGGCTTAGAACACAGGATCTATGTCAGAATGAGAGTCTACGTTCTACAACTCACACAGTTTCCTATGTTTCACATCCTGCCTCCTTCCCAGCCAAGAACAGGCCACTTGGCTAATGTGGACTACTACTTCTAATGAGGATACACCTCTCAGAAGTATCCAGGTTGTAAAAAACAAATACATTGAGAACTGATGATTAACATAAAAGGCCTAATATATCTCCACCATATTGTAAGCCTAGACAAATGGTTATTTTAGGGAGCTGAAATATAAATAGAAAAAGTGTGAAACTCATCATTACTACTCTTTCTTCTTTGGGATTTGACTCACAGAATGACTACACACACTGAAAGTTCATGTTTTCTTCAAGTTTACACAAAACTAATATACAAACTAATGACTACAGTAGCAAATCTAATAATCTCCCCAAGTTAATTTTTCTCCATTTTTTACTCCAATTTCCTTGAAGCTATTCATGTTATATATGAAACCAACTTGACTAAACTTTTGCTTAAAAAAATAAGTGTCTTTTGTCCTGAGAACACTCCTTAGTCTACATCAGAGGCAACTATTGTGAATTCCTCTCTAAATTATTCAAGCTAAGCATATGTGAAATCAAAATCTGTTTCACTCAAGAATGAAGTCTTACAGGATCAGGGACTCTAAATATGAGAAATATACCCCTGATATTTTATGCCTTCCTCACAAATTGTTTCCATCCATGTCTTTAGTCCCAGTCTTTTTACATGAGCTCTGATAGCAATAAGCACCAGAGTCCTGCTGCAGTAGGAGGAATGTAGGGCATTTTGACATTTGTTGCCCTGTGAGGGGTGTAAGATTTGTGTTGAGAACTGGATTGCTGAATGTAGAAGAAAAATGCTCCAAGACCAGACCTTCTGGTCAGCCTAGTAACCAAGGTTACATCTAGAGATTTCTTCTTGGATAAACACAAAATGCAGCACTTCAGAAGCCAGGCTAAAAGCGACAGAGCAAAAAGAGAATTAGTAGAACCAAATAGTGGCCTTCATTGATAGAAAAAATCTTACTCTTTAATAAAGAAGAATTGAAGAGAGGATTGGCCCATGTCAGCAGTACTGTTGAAAGTCATGATTGTTTCCAGTGGGGAAAATTTGGAGTGGACATGACCATTCAGAGATGAAATTGTAGCAATCCTTATTCAAAGGGGATATATAGCAATACCCCCAGCAGAGACCTAACACCACAATAGTAATCCACCTTAGATGTTTTCCTAAATGCATAACCTACAATAAAGTTTAATTTATAAATTGGGCCCAATCAGGAATTAATGACTCACAAAATAAATAATTATAACAATACACTACATGAAAATCTATATGACTGTGGTCTCTGTCCCAAAATATTTTATTGTGCTGTACCCAGCCATCTTCCTGTGACAGTGTGAGATGACACAATGCCTTTGTGAAAGGGTGATATGAGGAGAATGGGAGAGGCATTGTTATACAGCATTGGCTACCACCTGAGGGGCACTAAATTCAAGCACTGCACTGCTGGGACAGGCAGCCTGACACCCGGAACAGCTGCTCATAGGACATATGGAGGAAGCACAGAGAACACGATTCACTGACTTGTGCAGGGCTGAGAAGGTCAACAGGGGACCTCCCCATGCTACTCTGAGTGCTGCACAATTTAACCTTCTACATTGTACACTTTTGGAATTTTCATTTAACATTTTCAGATTTTCATTGACCGTGGGTAACTGAAACTGGAAAAATCAAAATTATAAATGTAGGGAAGGAATACTACTGTATATATTTATTTTTCCCAGAAAAGTTAGAGGAGCTAGCTTTTTTATTATAATGTATGATATGAAAGTGGGGTCTTTGAGTATTAACCAATATGAAGAAAGTTTGAGTGAGTGGGGCAGATTTGTTCCTACGGGGAAGTAATTGTTGTTTTCCACATAAACAAAAGTAATATCACTGAAACCAGTCCTCCCTTGATACCAAGAAAATAAATACCAAACTTACCCAATATCTACAAATGCGCCCATTATACATCCAAAAAGTCTACAAATACAGTGATATCTATGTTCATATAATAATTTATTCAAAAAGAAAGCAAACAGTAGTGGGTATTGAGTTATTGGAAGGTAAATAATTATAACAATATATACCCACTACTTCGAGTATTGTCTATGGAAAATATTGCACAACACAGTATCAGCTTTATCGGAAACATACTATATTTAGATAAAGTCAAACATCACTAATATAGGAAATGTACTACCTAAACAAGTATGCCAAAATAAAATAAATATTTATGCAAAAAAGGATTATTGAAATCTGTGTGGCCCTATCCAAGCCTTCAGCAAGGCAAGAGAAATTCAGATGAAGGCAAGGTCAGGCAGCAATAAACCCAAGCTCTGCCTGCCAAAAAGTAGAATCCATACATCATTATAAGAATCAGTGGGGCTGTGGAGATGGCTCGGTGTAATAAGCAGTTCCCTGGCAAGTGCAAGGGCCTGAGTTCAATCCTCGGTTCCACCAAAAAAAAGAATCAATGACTCTTACTTTTTATCCATCTACCTATGAGTAAAACAAATTTTAAGTGTATACCTTATGCATGTATTATGTATGCAATATATACAGGTATATAGATATATAGATATATATTTTTTCCAAAGAAATGTAATTTGTACACGAAGTATTATGTATTATACTATATACAGTATTACTATACTAATATATATAATAAAATATTGAAGGTATAAGCTATAAAAGAGTGAGCTATAAAAACAAAGGGCAATTTGTTCGGTTTTTCTTTTTATTAATTTACAAAGACAATTCATCCTCACTTTTAGAAATCAATTAATGCTATTTAAAAACCCAGGTTAACAATGTGTACTTAATATTTTTAATTATTTTTTAAATCTTCATGATTCAATCTGACATTGTGCTCATTATTTCTGGACTTCATTTTAATGGTTTTCATAACTGAAAAGTTAATCCCTAAAGATACAAGTATCTGAAAAAGTAAAGGATCTCATTATTTGTCTACTAATTCATGGCACTCATTTTATAATCCCTTCAACAATGTAAAGTTCTTTACTTAAATTTAACACAGCATTTGTCTCAGACAAAAAGCTACAATAATAGAGGAAATGAATTCCTACTACATATATTCTTTTTATTATTTTAAACATTTGGTAGAATTTATGAGTTCTTTTTTTCTTGGCTACTGAAGAACTGGTTCCAAATAATCAGAAACACTACCTCTGCCATTTTTTCTTTATTAAGCACTGAATAAGTTATCTCCAATCTCAGATATTTTGGCAAGAATGCTTTTCATCTGTTTGTTGTACAGTAGATAGTGAAGTCCCTAAATCCACTTAACTGGGTAAATGCACATATTATCTGTGTCAATACACTGAAATCAAGAAAGAACTTCACAGGTGGTCCTTTGAGATTGGGCAACTTCTATTTTTCCTTTAAGAAGCTTCAAATATCCTATTTAATACTACATTTGTACCAGGGCTCGTAGCAATTATTAAATATTAGCAACATTTGGTTTCCTCCCTCCACATGTTAGTGTAAAACCCTAAGTTATAATATCCTTTTCCCATGTTCCAATGAATAACTTGTGTTCACGCTCTAGTGATCCTGTCTTCCACTTGGAAATGAGTGTTTCTCCATAAAGTCTTGTCTCTTTTCTCCCTATACTGTAAGTGAATATTATATGTGTGTTACAGCCTTGGGGTAATTCTGGATGGAGGAGGTCCTACAGCCAGTAACTGCTTAACTCTTCTTATGATTCAGATTCCTAAACTGATTTTTTGTGGAGAATCTAATCAAGAAATATCACAATGCATTTATTCTGTAGCTATTTATTGAGCTCCATTTAGTGCTTTCTAATTGTATATTAAAATAACAAGAAAATATAGGATAACTAATTAATCTAGACTTGTGGTCAAGACCTCATCTGTGAAGGGCTAGGGAGCAAACTTGTAGTGCTGCTACTCATCCAACTCTGGCAGAACTACTCAAATCAGTCACAGCACTGTAGAAGCAGTTAAAGATGGTCAGCGAAAGAATGGGCATGGCTGTGTTCCAATAAGACTTCCTTTATAAAGAAAGTAGCAGGAAGACTCGGACATGGGAGCCACACTTTGGCAATAGCTCACTTAGACAATCGCTTCATTTTCCTGCCGGATTTTACTATAGTGATATAGATCTACAAAATTTTTGCTCATGTACCTTTTCAATCATAATATTTTCTTTTATTTCAATAAGTAGGAAATTCAAGGAGAGCTAACCATTTTCTGAAGGCATATTCAGATGCATGTCTTCACTGTCTCAGGTACTCTTTGTACTTTTTGCTCCTGGCTACACTGACCAGATTTAGCCCTTTATTCCTTAGAAAACCAATCTGAAATGTGTAAACAGAGCACGTGAAGGGTATAATCTGGTCTATGAAAGCACAAAGGTCGCCTTGAACAAGAGCTGCAAGGCAGGAAACTTCCCATGGATCTTGCTTGCTTTCATATATGTGACAGCATATATGTCAAATGCAATAGGGGCATCAAAAAGGCAGTGTGGCTTACCAGGAGGCAGGTTAACTTCCACGGTAAGAGGTAAAAAGCTTCCTGAAGGTGACAACAGTGTGCTACCAACAATGTAGCATTCAGTCCTCGGTGAATTCTAAGATGTCTTTTACTTAACACTTTGCCAAGGCTTCTCAAAGTTCACTGTGTATAAGTTTCCCCTTGAAAGTTATTTACCTGCAATCTCGGTTCTTAGAAGGCTGTAAACAGGGGGATCACTATGAGTCTGATCTAGTAGAGAGACCCTGAATACCCTATAGACCCTTCCCTAAAATACAAAAAAAAAAAATAAAATAAAATAAAATAAAAGTTATTTAAAATAACAACCATGGGGCCAGGGAAACGGCTCAGTAGAATAAGTGCTTCCCTTGCAAGCACAAAAGCCCAAGTTCAATCACTGGCTCTACCAAAATAAATAAAATAACAACCATGTCTAGGCCTCTTAAGATGGGCTCCAGGAATCTGGCACCAAGTACTCCTGGCAGTTCCCCTGGGAATCAGTCAAAAGATCACCAACACAAGGAAAAGCACTCAGTAAATGTGCTGAGTTCAAAGTCTTGCCTGCAGGGCTGAAGTTAAGATTAGCAAATATGTATATATGAACCTTGTAAATCACCTTGGCAAGTAACACATACTCTGTAGGCCAATCTAAATAATTTTATGCTTATCCTATGGCCTAATTATTGTTTTATACATAAAAGCTATATATACAACCTACAAAAAGCAAAGTACTGTTTTTAAGCAGCTATTAGTTTAAAAAAAAAAAAAAAAGGATGCAATAGAATTAATTCTGCAGTATCAAAGCGATGCAAGTCTAGAGAAAAAAAGCCATCATTGCCTAATCACTAGGTAATCATTAAACGAGACTAGGGGCAAGTAATGAAGGAAAAGGGAAAAAGGCTTTAATAACTGTTTGCCCACATGCCACAAAACTGTAGTAAAGACATGTTTATTATCTAGATCATCTGGGTTTTATCTGCAGTTTTCTGGCTCTCTTTGCCTCAGTAAACAGGAATTTAAAGCAATAAAAATGAGAAAATAATATGACCAGGGAAATGGAAGATGTTCAAGCTGTAGCCAAAGTCAGAGTCACTTCATTCTGAAAAGGTCATCGCTCTTTTTAAGACGCCCCAGAGGGTGACAGCCTTGCCACTGCCTTAGCCTAGCAAATGATACACTGGCTATTTTCAGGCCTGGTTCTTCCATTCATCTGTTCTCTAATTCACTCAGCCAATGTTTTGTGAGCTCACGGGCCCAGGAATATCACAGATTCTTGGGCTACCTCAGTGAGCAAGCTCCATAAAATTCACAAGGTATGACAGAAAACTATGAGATTAATTTTTTAAAAATGTATTGAGCCGGGCATGGTGGCGCATGCCTGTAATCCCAGCACTCGGGAGGCTGAGACAGGAGGATTGTTGTGAGTTCAAGACCAGCCTGAGCTACAAAGTGAGCTTAAGGCCAGCCTGAACTGCATGGTGAGAACTTGTCTCAAAAAGACAATAAATAAATAAATAAATAAATAAATAAATAAATAAATAAATGTATTATAGTAAAAGATGTATTGCCATTATGCCTTCAAAATACACCCTGTTGCTTCAAACATGCTTATCCCATCGTTCTTTTTTTTTTTTAGACAGAGTCTACAAGGTTTATAGGGTCTCCCTGCGTAGTCATAGTGATCTGCCTGTTTACAGTCTCCCAATAGCTGGGATTACAGGTGGGTGCCACCACGCCCAGTCTCAATCACTGTCTCCGCGTGCCCGGGGTGCGGGCCTATATAGCAAGCCCAGGGATCGAACTCCTGGCCCTGAGTCTGCTGAGCTATTTGGCCAGCCCTCCATCACCCATTTTTCAAGCAGTCCAGGAAGTCCTCTTTCATGAACGCTTAGTTGCACTGCCTTGGCTACACAGACGCCCTTCATATGTGTTAAACAGAATGCTTGCCTTTCCCACTCATCTTGATTCTGAGAAAGAGCCAGAACTCACACGGTCCAGTGACTGAGATGGCTCAGGAGATACGCCACGTGGCATTGCTACGAGCCTTCCTTCCTGTTGGATGGCACTGGACAGCAGTACTCAAGATGGTTCAAAAGGAGACATCCCGAGCTGCACTGAAAGTGGCAAAAACAACAGGGTAAATATGTTTGAAGTGAGGGTGAGCATTTTGAGGGGGACTAATGGCAGTGTGTGTTCTGTAATAAATTTTATTTAAAATTCATTGTATATTTTGATCATCCCTTCTAAACTGTAGAGCAGCAGATAAGAAAAAATAACCACAGTGAGTTCTACAATATGAAAAGGAAAGGTAAACTGAGGAAAGAAGAGGAGAGTGGGAGTCAAGGTGGGATTTTATGGGGAAAATGGGATTGAAGTAAGACTACAGTTGAGAGATCTGGGCAACTAGCTATGAGTGATATCAAGGGAAAAATAAAAGTCACAGGAGAGAAGAATAGAAGTTTTTTTTTTTTTTTAATCTTCTATTTACATAATTTGGTACAGGGTCTCACTGCACAGCTCCACTCGTAGTGATCCTCCTGTCGCAGCCTCCTGAGCACTGGGATTACAGCTGTGCGTCACCACGCCCAGCTTCTGTCTTGGGTTAGGCATATGGCCAGCTTGGCATGTGGTACCGGGAGTCAAACCTGGGTCCTTTAGCTTGCCTGACAGGCGCTTAGACTCCCGAGCTATCTCTCCAGCCAGGATTATCTTTCAAGAATACCAACGAGGTCAAGTAGTATGGCTAGAGGAGAGCTAATAAGGAGAGCAATAAGAGATGGCAGCGGAGGATGCCCAGAGCCTGGAGGAGCCTCGCCTCGTGGGCCACTTCCTGTAAGAACTTGTGCACAGATTTAGGTGCTAAGTGGTTCGAACACAGGAGCGACCTCTGATTTAAACTTTGCAAAGCTCCCTCTCTCTGCTGTACTGAAAGTAAGCTGTGGACGTGCAAATGTGACAGAGAGGTAGCAGTGGAAAGGGGAAGGGGAAGGCTGTGGGAAGGGCAGGGGGCAGAGAGGGTCCGGCTGTGGTGCAGACAGCCTAGGACCAGCGCTCCATGATGCATCTGTGCATCACAAACATATCGAATGTGTACCTATGTTTATAGCAGCGCAATGTGTGATAGCAAAATCTTGGAAACAACCAAGATGTCCATCACATGAGGAATGGCTGAAAAAGATGTGGTATTTCTATATAATGGAGTATTACTCAGCTATTAAGAATGATAAGTTTGAAGCATTTATACTGAAGTGGATGCCACTTGAACATATACTCATAAGTGAAATA